>CACRXK020016044.1:0-11697 GCA_902702795.2 Paramuricea clavata | reverse complement strand
AAAATATATATATATATATATATATATATATATATATATATATATATATATATATATATATATATATATATATATTTATATATATATAAATAAATTACCAAAAAAAACCCCTTCACATTAGAGCATTAATAGTTGTTGTTGTTATTTGTCGAATCTATTGCAATAAAAATGTTTAATGGTGTGGTGGTTGAAGTGCTCCCAAAGGTCACCTTCATGCCCATAGACTTATTCATTGTAAAGATAATTAGTCGAGTTATAGGAACTGGCCACGGGACCCTTACCCCTTGGTTCAGGTCAATACGGTCAGAGGGGGTCGCTACCCTTATGGCATGTGCTCTTCACCCCCATAACCCATTCTCCCACACAAAAGCTGTCTGTGTCTACTCTTAATCCTTAAAGAGCAATTGTTCCATTAATTTGCCAAGTGCACGTGTGTATATGCAACAAATTTTATATGACAAGTTTTCATATGACAAGTTTTATTTACTGGTGTGAACGTGTCAACATAAGTTTACTTTGACAATTTATTAGTAGCCAGCTGGCCAATTACATTAAATGTTCTGATTACTTTGGCAAGTTTTCTTTGTTGACCCATACAGACGAACAAAATTTGTACTTTGACAATTTTTTCTATGGCAAGTGCACATGTTCAAAAGCTAGCATGCTAGCTTTTGAACAAGTGCCCTTGTCATAGAAAATATTGTCAAAGTAGCGCGAACAGACGAGCAAATAAAACTTGTCAAGTAAAAACTTCTCATAGAAAACTTGCTCGTCTGTAACCGGCTTAACAGTAGCTAAACAAGCAATGTTAGACTTGGCTTGGAGCCAGTCTAAACTGGAGAAGTAAGACAACTCCTTCCTTCCACTAGTCTGTATGAGGATTCACCTTAGGCAAGTGATAGTATACCCTCATAGGCTTTTAGCTCTCATGCGACGGTGACAATCCCTAGGTGACACGATTTATTTTTTCAAACCATAAAAAACTTTCGTTTCTCTTTGTTCTTTCGCTTAATTAAATTTTAGCTTAATAATTCAAATATGCATAAACCAAATTTTAGGTTAAATTTAGAAATAGAAGATGTTTCCTTGAGCGCAGGTAAAATATTCATTCATGCATGCAAACATTCTAAACATATAGTGAGAGGAGATAATGTATTTTTTGCCACAAATGAAAGTACAGTAAATACATTTTGCTCCTTCGTGAAATATTCTTTATTTCTTCTATTAGGCTATGACACTTCGTTAGATTATAGCGGCCGTTGCATGTGTAGGTGAAAATGTCAAGTTTATTTTGTGGCCTTTTGTGTAAAAAGAGCAGTTGCCTGCATGGGCTCTCATGAACATTGACCATTCATGTAGACAGGCTTAAGAATGGGTCATCCTAGGCTGAATAACATGCACTTGGTCAGGTAATTAAAATATTACGTCACCGAAATCTTACTTTGGCATTTTCTGGGTATATTTAGCATAACTCGTGCAAATAAATTGATATTCTTTCAGTTGGTAATTTGTCCTAATGAACAATATAGGATTAGTTAAGAAAAAAAATTGTTAAGAAATAGACACACTGAGAAAGATTATTCTGAGCGCAAAAACGGACTTAATTAGGTACTGGACAACGCCTTGTTGAAGCTGAGACGGGAGTTCAAAGGGTGAATCACCTCAGTGCTGGTTGGCTGCTGTGGAGTTGGCCCACCTTTTTCGTCACATGTACAAGTTCCCCCTTGATCCGTTTGTATATTCAGGGAGGTGCCCAGTCCAACTCTAGTAATTAGTGGAAGCAGAATTGCCTAGCAGAAACTCAAACTAGACGAAACAATTAAGACAGACAACAAGAAACGCAGATTGAAGAAAAAGAGAAGATTGAAAACAATATTAAAACTTTACTTAAATGACATTGTATTGCTGTAACGATTCCGACCTCGCGTAGTCAATTTTATAACACATTAATCACCGGCCATCATGTATACTGCTGCTTGTACAGAAAAGAATCTACCAAATCAAACTGTATGGCAAGGGCACGATACCCGTGAGACGTATACATGCAAACAGTTATCAGCATATACCTTATATTTTATACTTTGTAGCTAGTCAAATTAATCGAACACACGGTTGAATTACTAAGAATGTGCTGAAATGATAATTATATATCACGTTTATCCCGGTCGCATCTACTCACGTGACTGGGAATTTCCATACTTTTCAATAGCTGATTGGTTTTTCTGTCGGTTTTAATCGTTTTATGTTCTCGATCGTCTATAGATTTATACTCTTGAAGTCTATTTATATTCCGGATCGATTATTGGACAGTCTGCTTCAAAGGAAAAAGTAAAATAAAACTGAAATTTGCGCCCATAAAGAAGCTTCAAGTTTGCCCGATATATCCTGTAATGCCCACTTTATACTTTTATAATCTCTATATTCGTTTCTGCGTGATAAATTTTCCAAAAAAAATGTTGCCTAGATTTGTTAAACTCGGGTCTAATTTCCCTCAAACTTTCCGACAGACGATTATTGCCCTTCGCACACAAAACAACATAGTTATAGAAGGAAAGCTTAGTATGATAATTATATATCACGAAAAGAAAACTTATAGCTACCGCACACACTTTTGTAGAGGTATCATTTGACTTTCTAAAAAGCTTACTTCGGTGAGATTTTATTAAAACCATAACTTAACAAAACTTTTCGCGTGAAGTGAATGCGTTTTTCTATCGTCCCGAAATAAACGAAATCTTAATATCACAGTGAAATACTATGGCAACCATAATTTTGGCGGGAAGCATTGCCACTTAGATGTGCCCATACCTTTGGAGTTTCCCAGAAATCGTTGGATTATTAATTGTAGTATTTAATTTTGTCTACAGTACCTTTCAGTGCGTATTTATACCAAGTTGATTTCCAAAGACCTTTACAAGCGCAGTTTCCTTTGAGCGAACTATAGAATTATATCTTATTAAGCTGAGCTATGCTAAGCTTGTCAGTCAACAAGCGTGTTTTTTCGGCGCTTTGAATAGCCAATCAGCACTCGCTGCGGCATCGGCACCAGTGAAACTAATAACGCATTTGTGGAAGCAAGCCAATCAGGGAGGTGAATTTTTTCAATTAGTGTACATTATTTATTTATTACACGGAAATTGAAAATTTGCTTTGCCGATATCATATCGCAACAGTTTCCCATATAATATTATTTTCATGTTACCATGGCACCCACCGAAAATGTTTTGTTTTAGTCCAGTCGTATATGACAATCTGTTTGAACACGGTTAATCGAAGGATTAACCGTGGTTTGAACTTGCATGCCCATTGCCAAAATGTAGCTTTTATTAGATATTAACCCTAGCTTGCGTATATTAACCCGGCCCAAATATATGGCTTGCGTGCAGTCTCACATCGTTTCACCGATGTCATAGACTGCGCGCAGCTAGCTACAAATACAGGGTAGAACTTTAAAATTATTGAATGACGTACATGCATGCATGCAAAAAGGTTTTAAATTGATGTCAAACCTGAACAAGCTAAATACATGCATGCATGCAATGAAATACAGTAATATGCATGCGAGCTGTTTATGTATGAGCCGGGCTTCATCCGGGCTGACTCACTTTAATTTAAACATAAAACTATAGACACTCCGTAAATTGATATTTAAATATTGTTCATGTTTACAGTCGTCTTCCGCCAGAAATTACGTACAGACGTAGTATATTCTACTCGCTTACTAATTTATAAACAGTAAATTGTATGACACGTGCGTACGATGTTGTACAGTATATCGCAAAATGTGAAAATAAGGTACAGTTCGTTTCCAACTTGCCGCACTCGCTGGAAGCAAAACAATGTCTGTCAAAGTATTTAATGTAATATTGCATGGCTTGGTTTAATTTCCCACCTATGATGCTTTTTCTATATTTTTGTAGAGGTTATTAAGTTATAACTATATTTTTAGTATATAACTCTATATAAAAATGTCGCACTCGGATTAAAATAAAACGCAGGCTTCATGGATAGTGAACTAAACCAGATTTTACAACATCGTGCGTAATACAATTTACTGTGTACAGTTGAAGCCATGTTCCCAACGTGATATGTAAATGCTATGTTTGTAATACCTTGCCATATTCTTTCAAATATAAGGGTAGTCCTGGCAGCAAGCAGCGTTTTGCCCATTACGGGCGTTTGTCGAAATTAAAGACCAAGTAATTTGTTAATGCCACGATCAAGTAGCATTTAAACATTTCTTGGGAATATCAAAATATTCACGTAACTGAATAAAAAAAACAAACGATTGTTCTCACTATACCCATGCACTAGTGTAATACTAATGAAAGGTTGTATAAACTTTTTTCCACTGGGCGCATACGTTAATGCAGTTTATATAACTTTAAAACTTTAAAAACGCAATAATTTCTATTAGGTATATATAATTATAAAATAGAATCTATCCGCAATCCGCATTTTCCACTCCATCTGTAATGCGGAATCCGCATTTTTCACTCTGTCCTCAATCCGAAACCCGCATTTTCTACCAAACCTGTTCAGACATGGAACAAACCCTGTGGGCATTATTTCCTGAGCCAACTGCGAGGGTACTTATTCCGCATGGCTATTTACATGCACCCATCTCAAAATATCGCCGACTGCCAGAAGTGGAATGATCCAACTGCCAAGGTTGCAGTTGAAAACATATGCAAAAGTTGTTTCATATACAATGAGCTGTAAAGCGATTTATTTTTTTACTTTAATTAAAGAAATGACAAGATGAGAAATGAAGAAATATAAAGCAAGTTTGTTTTGTTTTTTATTCGTAAAACATATACGTTGTTTTTGGGTTTTCCACTTGCCTCCTAAATTGCCTTATTTTACATTAAAAAAGTTTAGAGAATTTAAAAAATCTCAATTATTTCCAAGACTAAGAGCGAACTATAGGATTCAACTGAATGATTTCGTTGCAACTATAATAAAAACCTAAGTTTTAAATAGTTAATCTGCAAAAACTGCCAAACAATTGAAGTAGTATATATAATATAAAGTTAAATGAACATTTCGTGAAGCGTTCAAGGTTGCATATCACCTTAAATTCAAGCTTATAAAATATAGAGTGAAAAACTCTCACTCAGTAGTAATAAAAAAGCAACATGCAGGAAAGTTAGTCAGTATTAATTGTACACCCGAAGTTCGGGAAGAATAATTTAAGTGATCATAGTAGCAAGGATGAAAGTGATGTGACTTAGAGAAGGAATGCTACAACTAGAACATGTTCTTCAGACTAGTTGATGATGTTGTTTCTTGCATTAATAGACATTTTACAAGGATAGGGATTCCAGTTGTGGAAACCCAAGCAGAATTTTGTGAGAATTATTCTATAAACAAATGTAACTTTACATTAACGTATTATTAGAAGGAAATTTTATCATTCACCATGGCTTGTACTAAATCCACCTTAATTTAGATACGAGAATATATATATATATATATATATATATATATATATATATATATATATATATATATATATATATATATATATTGACTGTAAACAATTTGGGCTGGAGAAAAATTCGCATATTATAATCGCTAGATTTGTTCGTCAGCGTTTGCGACGAATCTGTCTAAAAATATAAGTGCGCCTAGCTCACATACCCACCGTGCTTGGACTATAAGGAGTTGAGTATTTCAATTTCATCAAGTTTTTTGCAACTATAAGGCCATTACGTATTCATCACACGTCTCTAGGAGCTTTCCAACTTTTCGCACTCATATATATATTAAACTCGTTTCCGACAAACCAAGGCCTTGATAATCAAGCACAAGTCGACTTCGATTCGGCAATTGTCTTCGCTTATCTTTTCTCACACTCGTTGAAAAGTTCTAATGCTGTATTTGTATAGCTCGTTTCGTGTTTTCCGATTTTTTTGTCTGAGGGGCTGTTTATACATGAGTCAAGTCGGTTTAGCTGACATGGTGGAAAAGACGGAGTACGAGAACGGAGTCGGAGTACGGAGTACGGAGTCTGTCAAAAAGTTGTTTATTTTGCTTAAAGATTCGATTTTAACGAGACTCCGCGTTTTCCACTTTATGGGGGCATAAAATGAAAACGCGGAGTCTGTCAAAAAATTGTTTATTACACTGACCTGAAAGGTAAAGTGTCTTAAATCCCTGATTGTGCAACGATTAAGCCAAAATGCCGTCGACTCCTCGGTTTCGATATTATAGTAACAAGTTCGTATTTATTTACGTAATAGCCGATTCATGCCATGTTTGTGGTACATTTTTCGTTTATCAGTCTATACACTTGTACGCACGCGCACAATTCCGAACTCCAAGGGTAGAGTGCTCCAGTGACATATTCAGTCCAGTTTGAAAATGGCGGCTTTTCACTGAATGATCTATATATATTTCACACAGTTTTGTTGAATTTTCAAAGAACTGTGCCGGTTTCTTATGGATTTACGTTGTGTCGCACTCTGGACTTTCTTGCTTGTTGAATTAATGCGTTTTTCTTTGTGTAACGAGTCTAAAACCCCAAAATGTGGACCCAGCGAATTTATACAATACAGTGGAATATAAAAAGGACAAGTCAAAGGTTTGACAGTTTGACTTTTTAATAAACTATAAATATACGTTGTAGACCCAACAGATGGCAGATCAATAATTGAACGTTTTTCCACTTTATGCCCCCATAAAGTGGAAAACGTGGAGTCTCATTAAAATCGAATCTTTAGGCAAAATAAACAATTTTTGACAAACTCCGTTCTCCGTACTCCGACTCCGCACTCCATCTTTTCCACCATGCCGGTTTAGTTCGCTTTTTCGTGATGAATGTTTTCTGTGTTTACATAAGAATCGTATTCAGACAAGGCGGCTCTCAGAAACCAATAAAGGATTCGTGCTCAGTAAATAGAAACACATTTTCCAAGAAACCTAAAATCATACTTTCCCGAACAAGTTTCACCCGGTTAAAACCCACAGAAAGGGTAACAAATACTTCTTAAGATTGAAATCGATCGAAAGAAATTTCATTTACAACATATTCGCATACAAATTATGGCAGTTCGGTTCCTATATAAACACCAAGTGAAATTTAATAGGAAACGATAACAAACGCGCTATAAATCGCTTTCAGTTGCCATGGCCAATCTTGCTATTTTTGATGCGATTTAGATTTGACATCTGCATTACTATAGCAACATCAAGAAATATATTTTCAACACAGATTGTATAGATAATGCTAAATGTATTGTATTTCTATAGTCCGATAGGGAACACATTAATTGTGTTCGTTCATATAACTAGTTGATTATATTCACTAGTTTCAAAACAATTTTGTTTATTGACTCACCTTTAAACTTGAATTTTATAGAATTAAGTTTTAATAGTGCAGTTTTTTGTAGTACGATTCAGCGTGTGTTACAAACTTGATTTTTTCATAGACATTCACCATTGCGGTTTTCCCCCAAGTTGTCCAACCTCGCAAGCCAGGCTCTCTACTTCCGCTTCTCTCCCAAACATGCTCCGGCAAAGACCCCGTATAGGCTGGTCACGTGGCACCCCAAAATTTGGGGTGTCTTAAGCGCCCTATATGCTACTTGGGGAGGAGTGGCTGAGTAATACATCATCGTTCACAGCGGTTCACAGTTCACAGTAAATGCATTCTGAACGGATCGTGATGGCTATTAAAATTTATATATAGCCTGATAACAGAATTATGTATACTTGCGATAGATGAACCAGGCGGAAATCGTAATCTTAGGATAAATATTAATGCCCAGCATAAAACACGTAAAAGAGCCATAACAAAAATATAATTTAAAATATTTATTAGAAAGCTAACGTTTCGTCTTTAACTTAAGACATCTTCAGAGCAATGACATACAAAGCGGAAAGCACAGAAATATAAATAAATTACAACTATTTACAAGATATCATATTACAAAAGTAGAAAGAGGAATGGATCAGAGTAGAGGTAGACCATGTCTAGTATCCTTTCCCATCTTGATAGCACTGGTCACTCCGCCTCCCTTAATGATTTTAAGATTATTTCTTGTTTCTCTTCTCCAGACGAACTCCTCATTCGAGAAAGTCTTCTCATTAACAAACTCAAACCCTCTCTCAACTTACAGGGCAGCTCGGTCCCTCTACTTCTACTTCTACTCTGATCCATTCCTCTTTCTACATTTGTAATATAATATCTTGTAAATAGTTGTAATTTATTCATATTTCTGTGCTTTCCGCTTTGTATGTCATTGCTCTGAAGATGTCTTATAACCCTTAAAGACAAAATTCCTAACGCTTTAAGATCTTGTGTTGTGTATTCCTTCACGTGTCGTTGCTGTTCCGCAACGTATTTGGGCCAAACGGTCCCTCACTTGCACACACGAGTTTCTGAACATTTGGGTGTTTCTCTTCTAACAGGCAGTAAAAGCAGCAATCCGACCATGTCTAGTATCCTTTCCCATCTTGATAGCACTGGTCACTCCGCCTCACTTAATGATTTTAAGATTATTTCTTGTTGCTCTTCTCCAGACGAACTCCTCATTCGAGAAAGTCTTCTCATTAACAAACTCAAACCCTCTCTCAACTTATAGGGCAGCTCGGTCCCTCTACTTCTACTCAGATCCATTCCTCTTTCTACTTTTGTAATATAATATCTTGTAAATAGTTGTAATTAATTCATATTTCTGTGCTTTCCGCTTTGTATGTCATTGCTCTGAAGATGTCTTAAGTTAAAGACGAAACGTTAGCTTTCTAATAAATATTTTAAATTATATTTTTTTTATGGCTCGTTTACGTGCTTTATGCTGGCATTAATATTTATCCTAAGAATTATGTATATCGATAATTCCAAGACTTTGTTGTATCCTATGTTGTTTTGTACTAATTTAAATGTTGTGAATCGACTCGCAGTTTTATAAATTAACAAGCGTCAGCCAAATCTATTTCCAACCAATATATATACTCATATTGAACGTATAAATGCTTTTAACTTGGACTATCACGAATGTAAATTATAGTAAAGTATAGTATAGTAAAATTTATATAATACCTTATTGAATTCTAATCGTTTAATTGGCTATTTATGGTCACGTGATATTGAATAGAAAATTCCATTTCCCAAGAGTGCAATGGAATAAGTTCCATTGCATTCGTTGCGAGTGCAATTGTACTATACGTTTTGTTCCATTGCACTCTTTGTGTTTTCGATAAATCGCATCCGTCAAAATGCTTTTCGTACGGTGATCGCAATTTATTTTAACCCGATATTCGAAACTCAGCAAATGGGATTTAATGCAAATACGATTCGTCAAAATGGCGAAAGCTTACAGTAAACATTTTAATATTAGTCTATTTTGGTATTATATAAAACAAATAAGGAATGTTTTTATTCGTGCAATGGTAAGAATATTTTCATTCTGTGAAAGATGGAATGTTCCATTCAACTCGGCTGTCGCCTCGTTGAATGGAACATTCCATCTTTCACCTCATGAAAATATTCTTACCATTGCACTCATAAACATTCATTATTTGTATAATATTTATCACTTATTTACTGAGACCGAGGGAAACAGTGTGTTTTGTGGACCCGAGACCGTCGATGTTTCCCGAGGCGAATATCAATATATATATATATATATATATATATATATATATATATATATATATATATATATATATATATATATATATATATATATATATATATATATCAATAGTCAAGAAACAACAAATTAAAGAACAAATGAACGTAAATACATGAAATATTTTATTGTTAAAACTGTTGGCGAACCGCAATAATGTAGTTTACATGAAGTATGTATGCGAATCGCAATAATGTAGTTTACATGAAGTATTTAGGCGAACCACAATAATGTAGTTTACACGAAGTGTTAAGAGAGACAAAGAAGAGAACACGAGGCGAACTCGATATATCGTGAGATAAAATAGAAAACAGAGCTTAAAGGTGCCCTACAGTCCGTATGTAAACAAAGCCTTTGTTTACATTTTTGTGTCGAAAATATTGAGTTTTATTCGACAACTATTTATATTTTCAAGCTTTTAGAATATAATAAATGATCAAGAAACAACAATCAGGCTTTGCAAGAAACCAAAACATAGTTAAACTGTTTGTATCATAAAAAGTGGGCTCCTTTTTGCACATGCGCAGATCGGACTATAGGGCACCTTTAAATAAAACAAAATAAAGTCATCCGTGGTATTGTTTTAGTAACAATGTAACGCGGGGTAACAATTTGGAGGTCCCACTAAGACGAAAAGCACAATTGAAGGTAAAAGAGACTATTTTATTTGTATTAGCATCCAACGTCAAAGTCTCGAACGAAAAATAAATGAATGTAATCAACTAGCTATTGGTCAATTTGACAAGAGCATTCGCAGTTTACAGAGAAACTCAAAGTTTGAGAATGGTCTTCACCTTAAAGACGATGGTAAACTTTCTGTGTCAGTACAAAGTAGTGTTTCCATGTCAAAGTCGTCAAAGAGTAGACGTTCAGGGGGGTTCTCTGTGTCGTCTAGGGTGAAGACGGCGGCTCGTTCAGCAGAATTAGCAAGGTTGAAACTAGAGCAGGCAGAGAGAAGAGCAAAAGGCAAAAGCAAAGGAAAAACAAATGCAAGAACAGATAGAACGTGAGTTACAAGATTTGCGGGACCAAGTGGAGTATTCTCAGTTAGAAGCCGAACTTTTGGCAGTCGATCAGGCAGACGAAAGATATAGTGACTGCGGAAGCATGCGTAGTTTATCAAAGGCTGTAGCTGGTAACAGGGTTAATATGAAGGTAGACGTAAAAAATTCGACACCACAGGACAGAGCTTTCTACAAGACAGATCACCCCTCAACTCGGCCTGAGTTAGTCAAATCGCCACCCGAATCAGTGGTCGATAGCAAGCAAGGGATTGCGTCCCTTTCTGAGAAATGCAATGACACGGAGCCATCTTCACCCGAGTTTAAACCAAGCGTTGACAAAACTAAACCTGATTTAACAACTACATTACTCGAAATGAATCTGCAATTGGTTAGTGCCATGAAGCAGGGAACCGAAACAACCACCGTTATGAAAGCCATGTTACAGCGGCAAGGGATTCCGAAACCCCAGCCAATGAAATTTAGAGGTGACCCTGCTCAGTTTCCTGTTTTTAAGAAGCGGGTGGAGGTTTGGTTAAACGAAAGAGAGTTTGATGAAAGAGAAAAAATAACTCGTCTTCTCAGTTTCGTAGAAGGTGATGCTAGAGACGCAATTGAACATTGTGAACTGAAATCAAACGGTTTTAGTCAAGCCATGAAAATGTTAGAGCCTCAGTATGGTCATCCTTCTAGCGTAGTCAATGCATCCCTAAAACGAGTCACGGTGGGTCCTCTCATTGAAAGGGGAGACAACAACTCTCTCGCTAAGCTCAGAAATAATTTACGTTCCTGTTTAGAAGTCTTAAAGGACAATGAGAATTACAAACAGGAAATTAATGCATCATCTAACGTTGAGAGAGTTGTTGATCGTTTGCCAATGCACATGCGGATAGAGTGGGTAAAGAATGTTCCAAAAATTCGTCATGAGACCAAATTGAACCCCACATTACAGCATGTTCTAGAGCTAGTAGAAAGACAACTCAGAATCATGAACGGTCCCCAGTATGGACACATTTTGACTACAAAGAGGAAACCAATTGACCCCAAAAACAAGCTAC
>CACRXK020016043.1:0-11700 GCA_902702795.2 Paramuricea clavata | reverse complement strand
CAACCTTGTTGATATTATCAGACTTGTTGCAAGGTTGTTCCAACAAGTCCGATACAGTCATGATATAGCAGTATTGTCACAACCTTGTGTAGTCAACCTTGTAACATTCTTGTTCATCGTGACTGTATCAGACTTGTTAGAACAACCTTGTAACAAGTCTGATAGTGCCATCAAGCTTGTTACAAGTTGTTAACAGTTTGTTCCAAACTTGTCACAAACTTGTTACAACAACTGGGAACAAGCAGTGCGAACACAACTTGTCGACAGCTTGTGAACAGATTTGTAACAACTTGTTTGCAGACCTGTAACAACTTGTGCGATATTACGTGTGTAATTAAAACATTCAAAACTTTGTTTTCAAGAATTTTAATGACCGCTTGAT
The DNA here is from genome assembly GCA_902702795.2 of Paramuricea clavata. Taxonomy (NCBI): domain Eukaryota; kingdom Metazoa; phylum Cnidaria; class Anthozoa; order Malacalcyonacea; family Plexauridae; genus Paramuricea; species Paramuricea clavata. The sequence goes on along the minus strand of CACRXK020016043.1, from coordinate 11,318 downwards.
ACAAGTCGATATTACATTGTGAATAATAATTACATCTCTTTTTCTTATATTATCTTCGTTACGAATGATTACTTTTAATTTAAAAGGTACCTAAATCTGTGGCAATTCTCCCACAAACAGTAATGGCACTGGAATTGCAATCCTAATATGTTAACTCAATAACTTTAATATTGACAGCTTGTTCCAAAATTGTTGTGGGATGCAAGCAGTGCGAACACAACTTGTTGACGGCTTGTCAACAAGTTGTGTTCGCACTGCTTGTCCCAAGTTATCTAACATATTGACATTGGACTATCCGGGCTTTTCCTTGTGAAGAGAAAAATGATCTGCTGTAAGCCAGAGTAAAATACTCGAAAAGTCAGATAAATGGTATGTTGTAATGGTTTCTTGAGGCAATAAGTAATTAGATTTGAAATTTATCTTTCAAAAGGGAAAATCGATCTAGGATGTCTGCATTTATACCAGTTCAAATTTCGAATCTTAATTTCTTAAAGCTCATGATGTGAGGGATGGATGAATGTATTAGGGCTGTGGTCTGGAGTTGGAATAAAGCAATTATATCTGAAATTTATCTTTGAAAGAGGAAAACTGATCTCTGATTTAAACCTGATTTCTGCTTCGGAAAACTTTATGGATGAAATGCATTAGGGCCATGCCCTACTTGACTGCTTCTGATTTCTGCGAGATGAGATGTACTTCGTGATATTCGCTCAGATCCAGGAACCTTAGCTTGCTCGGATAGATTATCACGTGACGAGGACCGACTCAACTGCTGCTCAGACTCACCGCTGGCTCCTGCGCCCATCTTTTCCATCAATCTCTGTCCACGATTACTTAACGATTTCCTAAGCCTTGTGAACGCCTTCTCGCGTTTGTTCGCGCCACGTTTGTCTTCCTCTCGCAACATTGCCTCGTCTTTGTCCACCAGGCGACCGGGACTTGTGCCAACAGGGGACGAACTCCGAGGGGAGTGTGTGTTAGGGGAATAAGTTCCGCCATCGGAGAGAATTTGGACAACCTTGCTTTGGCGTATCACATCTAGTGCCTGTCAATAGATGAAATTTCAACATCAAGAAATAAGAGCTAAACTTCATCTAAACTAACTTTATTTATACTGGATATCTCTATCAGTTCTAAACTGTTCTTCCTAGAGGTTCAGTAAGGATCATCTCTTATTGATCCAGTGTTACTACAGGAGGAAACCTAAACTAAAATAACTTTATTTATACTGGATATCTCTATCAGTTCTAAACTGTTCTTCCTAGAGGTTCAGTAAGGATCATCTCATATTGATCCAGTGTTACTACACGAGGAAATCTAAACTAAACGAACTTTAACTCTAAACTATAATTCCAGTGTCCACGTACATTTTTCTTCGATCTTAAGGCGCACTCCTCCAATGTTTCTGCGGCTTCATACTTCCCTTGTCTTCGATATAAGGCTCCCAGGTTACGTAATGTAGTCGTGACTGTAGGACTGTCGACCTTGGCAGCCTTGTGCCACCCCCCGTATTCACCATAAGGAGCGTTATCCCCACCCCGACCACGCTCGTCATACTTGCCATCCGTCTCAGTCCCGAATTCACGCTCATGCGCACGAGTTAAGACCTAAGACGAGAGAAATTGTTGACAAGTAAAAACGCACAAGTTGTTACAGTTCTGCAAACAAGTTGTTACAAATCTGTTCACAAGCTGTCGACAAGTTGTGTTCGCACTGCTTGTTCCCAGTTGTTGTAACAAGTTTGAAACAAGTTGTTAGCAACTTGTAACAAGCTTGATGGCATTGTCAGACTTGTTACAAGGTTGTTCTAACAAGTCTGATACAGTCACGATATAAGAAGAATGTTACAAGGTTGACGACACAAAGTTGTAACAATATTGTTATATCATGACTGTATCGGACTTGTGGAACAACCTTGCAACAAGTCTGATAATATTATCAAGCTTGTTACAAGTTGATAACAGTTTGTTCCAAATTTGTTGACAACTTGGGACAAGCAGTGCGAACACAACTTGTTGATGGCTTGTTGCCAGACTTGCAACAAGATGTGAGATTTTTGCGTGTGTAACATAATATAGAGGTATGATAGTAGGAGGTCATACCTGTTTATACAATGTTTCTGCAGCTTTGTATTTTCCCTGCTTGAGATAAGCTGATGCCTGAACAATGAAAAAAAATGTTGCTACACGACATTACATTTCTTACACGTGATAGTCACACTAGAAAACATGTGATGTGATCCAATTAATATTAACCACTATTAATGACGTAACCATTTGTATATAAACTAATGAGATTCATATCAATCTCACACTTTACCACGAAACCTTACCAAATTGTTCTTAGTTTTAGCGACATTTGGATCATCGGGACCAAGCTTTGTCGTGTAAATTTCCAACGCTCTTTGATAGTACTTTTCAACCTAGATAACGAATACTACTACTTCATTCAATAGTTTAAGACAAGCAAGCGAGGCTGGCTATTCCACAACTGGTGTTACAATAGTTAGACCAACAAACACCAAAGATAAAACATGAATCAACACACCTCTTCATATTTCCCTTGGTTTTGACAAAGCAAGGCCAAGTTGTTCAACTGTTTCGCCACATCGGGATGATCATTGCCTAGAACCTACAAATGGAAAACATATTTCATGTACCAGTTTTTATTGTTTAATCAAATTACCTCAATAAAATTTTTGTGGTCCCCGAGACAAACCTTCTCTCGTATTTCCAGAGCTCGCTTGCACAAAGGTTCTGCATCCTTGTATTTTCCTCTCTTGCCATACAACACTGCCAGGTTGTTTAATGTTGCAGCAACCTACGTGGATTAAGATAGAATTCAGAAAGGGAGTGACCACACCCTTTAAAAGAAAGTTTACTAAACTGACGGTAACGTTATTTATACTGGATAGTATTATCACTTATAAGTAGAGGTCCAGTAAGGATCATCGCTAATCGATCCAGTGTTACTGAAGGAAGGAGGAAACCTAAACTAAACTAACTTTATTTATACTGGATAGCTCTATCAGTTCTGAACTGTTCTTCCTAGAGATCCAGTAAGAATCATCTCTCATCCAGTGTTACTACAGGAGGAAACCTAAACTAAACTAACTTTATTTATACTGAATAGTTCTATCAGTTCTAAACTGTTCTTCCCAGAAGTCCAGTAAAAGTCATCTCTCATCCAGTGTTACTACAGGAGGAAACCTAAACTAAACTAACTTTATTTATACTGAATAGTTCTATCAGTTCTAAATTGTTCTCCCTAGAAGTCCAGTAAAAGTCATCTCTCATCCAGTGTTACTACAGGAGGAAACCTAAACTAAGCTAACTTTATTTATACTGGATAGCTCTATCAGTTCTAAACTGTTCTTCCTAGAGGTCCAGTAAGGATCATCTCTTATTGATCCAGTGTTACTACAGGAGGAAACCTAAACTAAACTAACTTTATTTATACTGAATAGTTCTATCAGTTCTAAATTGTTCTTCCTAGAGGTCCAGTAAGGATCATCTCTTATTGATCCAGTGTTACTACAGGAGGAAACCTAAACTAAACTAACTTTATTTATACTGAATAGTTCTATCAGTTCTAAATTGTTCTCCCCAGAAGTCCAGTAAGAGTCATCTCTTATCCAGTGTTACTACAGGAGGAAACCTAAACTAACTTTATTTATACTGGATAGCTCTATCAGTTCTAAGCTGTTCTTCCTGGAGGTCTAGTAAGGATCATCTTTTATTGGTCCAGTATTACTACAGGAGGAAACATGGAATAAACTAGAACTTAGTTAATTTACGCTGGATAGCTCTATCAGTTCTAATTTGTTTGTTCTTCCCAGACATCCAGTAAGGATCATCTCTTATTGATCCAGTGTTACTACAGAAGGAAACCTAAACTAACTTTATCCCTTTCTTCTTCGAGGTCTATTATGGGACATCTCTTATTGCTCCAGTTTTACTACAATGGTAAACTAAAATACTTGACGAAAACCGACGGTGTTTGGTAGAGTCAAACTGGAAGCACTCTTTTTATGCGGCTGAGGTGGAATTATAACCAGACAAGAGCATACTGCAGGAATGGAACCTCAGTCACAGAAATGAAACCACTGTTACTTTTTTAAGTTAATATTAAGTTTAGCAATACAACACGTACAGCAGGATGATCTTCTCCCAGCGTTTTCTCTCTGATCGTTAATGCATCGTGAAGCAAGTTAGCAGCTTCTTTATACTTGTTCTGGTCTCTGAAAGAAAGCAAATTCAGACCGTCTTATCAGAAACCGCGCAACGATTTCACGATTGGGCGCCTGGTGTTGAGATAAAGTAACCTTCCTAATTGGATCTGGGAGCATGAAAGGATGATATATGTCTGTGGTACACATGTCTAACTGAAACATTAGTGAAGATTTTTGCAAGTGATTTATATCGCATTGTCAAAAAACAATTACACAAATATGCAAATGACTCTTCTTGAAAATCACACAGGCACGCTTAAATCTGCGACACGGTAGTAGCCCAAATCATTTTCAAAACTAATATGTTTCCCCTTTCAAAACTGATCATTTTGGATAAGCCAATGGCATGTAAAAAAAGAGAAATCTATTGCATACGACTTGATCTAACCAAAGCAGTTGTTAAAAATGCAACAATAGGCCCTCCTGTATGGTTAGGTCTAAGATGTATAAGTTTACATTTAAAATAAAAATATTTATTAACACATATTAAACAACATACAAACCACATAATAAAACTTTAATAATAATACTTATATATAATATTTAATAAACTTATATAATAAAACTGTACACATTAAAAGTCTTATATATCTTATAAAAATATTTTTGTTCTATAGTACAGTCTAAAACCTAAAGAAACTTTCAATCTACAATAAACTAAGACTAGATCTACATTCTTATTCCTCTATAACGCAGATGTAAAGAGTTGTCTCATTATATAATGCGAACGTGCTGCACAAGCAGAAGAGATATGATTACCCTACATCTTACACTGTTACACACGTAAAAATGTCACAACTTGTCAACAAGATGTGTTCGCAACAGGCTTGTAGCAAGCTTGTCAACAAGTTGTAACAATGCTGTTATTTTATCAAGTTGCTACAAGTTTGTCACTCACAACTTCTTGACAAATTGTGTGAATTGCAGGACGATAACAAATTGTTGGAACAACTTGTAACAAGTCTGTTGAGCTCAACAACCGCCAACAACGTTGTAGCAAGTTGTCAACAAGCTGGGAACAAGCAGTGCGAACACATCCTGTTGACAAGTTGTTGGAACAGCATTGCTACAAGTCTGCTGCAGGTTTGTTACAACTTGTGTGTTTTTACGTGTGTAATACAATATTCAAATTAAGTTTTATATATAATACTGTTAAATTATCCTTTTAAATATAGCTTTAATAATTTTTTGTCTAAAATTGAAAATCTGTGGTTCCCAAATCAATCATTATAATAATTTATCACCCCTTAATACCACGACTAACTACACTCCGGAAACGGGCATCTCGCAGCTGTTAAAGCCTAGTTTCCATTTGGTCGTTAGTTGTCGCTTGCACGACAAGTGGCTGATGTAATAGAGTGTCAACAAGACTTTATAAAACTCTGCAATCATTAAGACTGATTTGCATATCACACAAAAAGACTGTTATTATATTAGACTATTTCATTATATAGACAACCAACGACCAAATGGAAACTAGGCTTAAATAAACCTCATCAAATGAGACAAAGGTTTTCTGAATCAAGAAGCGATCTCAATATTCTGAACGCAGAAACAAATACTCAATAGGGTCAATCACTGTTGCAAGCAGCTGCATGCGTTGCACCCAAAGAAACTCATAACACAAAACACACACGATATAGACACTTCTCTGTCTCTGAAGTGATAGTCACTGGTCAGTGACTATAGCTTTTTTTTCAAAATGGCTGCTCGTTTTGCCGTAGTAACAGAGGAGGAAACTGCCAAAATTAAAGATAGCATTCCGAAAAAAATAAAAACAAGCTACAAAATATGGTTTAAAAATATTTCAAGGTAAAATATTAAACTTCATGTGCTTTTATTTGGAAAAAAACTGGCTTAGTCAATAGCCGCAACGCGAAACAGAGCCGTGTCTGAGATTTAAATTTTGTAAACAAACTATTTATAGTGAAAATAAATTTATTTGAAGTGAATTTTTATAAAGTTGTGTGGATTATTGTTTGTAAACACCTGGAAATTTATACTAAAACAATTAGTCGCCTCAGGCTCGGTGATTACAAGCCTATATTCACTTCGCCTTCGGCTCAGTGAATATAGGCTTGTAATCACCTCGCCTTCGGCGACTAATTGTTAAATAGAAAGCTTAAGCAAACGACGCTTTTCTCAACACGAACGTCACCTGAAAATTGGTACGACTAATTTTGACGGTATTTTGCATCATGGCGCTCGTGTAAGCAAGCAAAAAACTTAAACTAAAATCTTATGTTTTGTTACATGTGTTGAAGATTACCACAAACTGATACAAACACAGTTTTTAGTCCAGTCCCCCCTCGACAATCTGACGTCATTGTTGACAAACGTCACTTGTCTAAGCTCGCTCTTGGCAACACAATAACACGCAATATTACAGCATCATGTATCGACATGTATATGTAGGTGAGATTAAGACTAATATATCCAGCACTAGAAAACCTCTGGAGACACAAAACGACAAGATAACACGATTTATATTACTGCTGGGCATTTCAAATAAACCAGACTTCCATCATAAGACTATCGTCTTAATCGTTCAGACACGCAATTTCGTAATAATTGTGCACACCGATTCGATTTGTGCACACCTTGTGAAAACCAAGTGCACATCTTGTGAAAACCAAGTGCACACCTTGTGAAAACCAAGCTTCTACCAAAAGAAGGTTATCTACCACTCTTTAAATGATCAAACATTTCCCAATTGGTAACATGTTTACAATTGGCATTTTGACATGAGCATATGAAAAGATAATCTTGAAATTCCGATCATGCGTAGAGCAGGTTCTACCTACTCGATAGTAGTATACCACCGTGCAAATGATCAAACAAACATTTTTCAATCGACTCATCATGAAGGTCAGCACGTGACTCACACAGCCGGCTCAGTTCAACTTCCATCTCGTCCAGCGGTAGTTCCGAACTGACCACAAAGCCCGCGGGTTCACTTTCGACCGAGCACGTTGTAATGGCCTGGTGATCAATCTTGGTCCGTACGGGCGACATGATAAATTGTAGAATATCTTGGATTATATATCTAGGGAGCTTAACAGTCTTGTGGACTATATTGAATCTATACGAAGAAAAGAGAAACGTGTCAGCCGAGACTTTCAGACTAATTAATAGTAATGCAATTACGCTGATTCTAATTGCTCAATTAAAGAAACGAACGAATAGCGTTTTAGTTTAGGTCTCAAAGTATCACTGTTAAATTATTTATAAATTGGACAAAGATTTTACTTTATTTTGTTTTAACTATTTGGTGAATGCATTTTTTTATTCACTAAGATTTTAAAGTTGTATAGAAACATTTACGCTACTTTTAGAGCATCATCAATTTAAAAATTTAGAAATAAACTATTTTACTTTCTTTGAAAAAAGGACGGCGATGGAGAAATATTAAAGTAGTTTTATTTTCTTTTACTATTAATTAGAGCTTGAGAAGTAAGGCGACACGACACGTTTTCTTTCTCGTATGATTCTTCACTAAGTCATAGCCACGTACAGTATTGTATGTTGTCATACACTCTTTCGATAATTACGTCACAACTACACCGTTTTCAACTTAGGACCACCTTAAATGGAAAGGATTTCAAGTTTTTTTCCCATGGGCTATGTATAGAGAAGCGCTCATGACCCGGAGCCTCGTTTTCGTGTTAATGCTTATTTCCATATTCATTGATCAAAATTCAACATTTTTTCGCGCATGTGTTGACGAAGGATGTTCCGCTTCTCTGCGCATAACCCATGAGAAAAAAACTTGAAATCTTTTCCATTTAAGGTGGTCCTAAGTTGAAAACAGTGTAGTTGTGACGTAATTATCGAAAGAGTGTATTGTCCTGTGAGGTTACATTATTGTAGAAGGCTTTTATAGATGGAAATTTTGAGTTTGAATTTTATACATTTGTTAAAACCTAACCAGGAACAGTGCGAAAAATACAACTATATAGGCCCTCTAATAGGAATCGAATCTGCGGCCCTGCGATTTTGAACTTGCGTTTGGAACTCGACAACTGGTCTGTCGCGTTTCGTTCGAGGTCGACTTGTGGCAAGTCTGGTCTCTGTAGCTGAGTTGGTCAGAGCGCTGCACCGGAATCTGCATGTTCAGGCTCTGTCACACTATTGCGTATGAGAGAAACGTATGAGAAGCGTATGAAAATTAATGAAATAATTCTCATACGCACAAAAATCCTTTGAAATGCCAGCGTATGAGTACCGTACATCTGGCGTACCTCTAGCGTATTCAGCGTGTGCCTAGAGTATGCTTATCGTATAAAGCATACGTCCGATACGCACAAATTTTTTGAACATGCTTAAAAATATTTTCTGTCTCGCCGTATGCCAGCGTATGCGACCGTTCTTGAAACGTATACAACCTATGCCTAACGTACCCCTAGCGTAGGTCAGCGTATACCGGCGTATGAGTAATATTTTTCATACGCTGGCATACGCTAGTACGATACGCAATAGTGTGACAGCGTCTTTCGATTCCTGCCAGAGGACGTATACTGTAGTTGCATTTTTCACAACTACGCCTGGTTAAGTCTAATCAAGGGCCGCGGGACCGGGGGGCAACGGGGGCATGTGCCCCCCACTTTTTTCAAAAGTGAAAAAAGTGCCTTTTCTCTGGGCTAAAGTGCCCCATTTAAAGAACGAAAAAAGTACTTCTTGAATGAACGCCCTCTTTTGCTGGAAAGAAAGTGCCCTTTTTGCAGTAGCAAAAACTCTGTAAAAGCCATTTCTGACATTTATATAGAGACTTCATATTTTCAAAAATTTCCGTTCGGCCTGTGAACGACATAAAATCGTTTGATTTTGGTCATATACATACAAAAGTGTCCCTTTAGGCCAATGCCCCTACACTTTTGAAATGCTTCATTCTTTCCGCGACCTCTAGGTCCAATAAAGGTAAAAAATTCACACTCAAATACTTCCATCAGCAAAACTCTTCAAAAATTACTTCTATCAGTGAGAGATGCCCAAAATCTGGTTGTTACATAATACCTAATAAACGATCTAAGAATATATCTATAAATTAAATTGTACATTTTACCGTGCTAATTTAAAAAACAACGATGTTTAGTTATGTCCTATATATTATCACAGCGTACCATGATGGACAATAAAATACTCCACAGTAACTTCTAGGCGAAGTCTGTCGATACTTACCATGCGACAAAAAGTTTATTGGAAAGAGCTTACGCATAAATTATGACACACCACAAACAGACACAATATTTTGTACAACTTAGTTGTACAGGATTATTTTTATATTTTGAACCACACACCACATACCATTCCAGCCATTGAAAAGCTCTACTGAACCAATTTTTGTAAGTTTGTAGAATCTTAAGCCTGGATTGAAAGTGCATGAGAGTTGGTAGTCACGTGAGCTTGGTTAGCTGTTCTTAATGCTTTCCCAACACTATATCATGTATTCTATTGAAGTTAAAACATAGTTGGAACACTCATCAAACTTTTATTTTGTTCATATAGAGTTTGAAATGTCCCCGTAAATACTAACAATGTGTGACGACCAACTCTTAACAACTCTCATTTTCGTTTGGCCACGAGGCTTTACTGTTTAGCCCAAGATATAGACTTGTTTCAAGTCAATCTCTCAATCTCTTATGTGATGGCTTACAAGCAGTGATGGTTCCCTAGGACTATTTATGGTGAACGTTTTGATAAAACAATCGTACCTGTAAACTAAAGCCAAGATATTCAGCATTGTGGCAACATCTGGGTGATCGTGACCTGATGTTTTCTCTAAATCTTCCAAAGCTTGTTTACAAAGTGGTACAGCAACCTCATATCGACCCTAAACAAACAACAAATTAAAGCTTCTTAATATATACATGCTAATACAATATTTTAATAACGTTTGATATGGTGTTAACAATCTTCATACAGGGCTTAAAATAACAGCTGATCATCGATCAATGATCGGCAAGAAATTGTTATGATCGACGGAAAAGCAAGGTTTTCACTTAAGTTTTCACCATGATCGGAAACTTTGAGAATGTTATTTCAAGCCCTGTTCACGTCAAGGTATAAATTCATTCTCAAAAGAAAGCTGCTACAAACCTGTGAAGCGTACTGTATGACCAAGTTATGAAGTGTTCGTAACCTTGCCGGGATTTCGTAAACTCCAGCGCTTGTCCCTGTTGATGTCGCTGAAACCTGACTGAGCGTTTCATCTGAAACACAAATGGCCTCTTAGGAGAACAGTTTAGAATTGATAAAACTATCCAAAATAAATAAAGTTATTCTATTACTTAGGTCTTACCATCAACACCTCCTTCTGACTCTTCATCTTGAGAAAGTTCTGCACTGCTGCAATCATTTTCAATACCTTCATCCTGTTAAAAAAAAAAACATTCATTAATCTTGCCTCTCATTATGTATAGGTACAATAAAATAATAAAATGTATTTAAAATTTACAGTAGTCATACTCATACATACTGTACCTGAATTTGTTTGTCCTGATTTGATGTACATAAAAAAGAAATTAAAAAAGCCATTATTTATTTATAAAAAAGCCATAATTTAAACAGTGAGTATAATCTGTAGCAGTATAGGTAGTGCCAATGGACCTATTCCCTGATGAACAAAATTTTGATCTAGACAAGTCTAGACAAACATTTCATCACAGCTTGAAAGAGCATCACAAAATTAGTAATATTCCAAAGTTTCTTTGCGAAATGTTGTAAAATGTGGATAATATAGCACTGGGAAGTTTGCCGTTTTTCAGTCATTTTGTATTACGCATAGGAAATTGATACCGCTTTCCGACTGTAACTATCTGACAATAAGCACTTACATCATCATATTTTCTCATAGACTGCATGAATTCCAAATGTTGTTTCTCTTCCTCTAACTGAGCGACTTTCTGTTCGCTTTCTTGGAATTTCTGTTGAGTTACCGAGAGTTCCTCCCGTAGCCAGGCATTCTCCTGGCACAGTCGGCGTACTTGAGCCTTGAGCTTCTGTTTCTCCGCCTCGACAGTGCTCAGGTGACTGCCTAATGCCATCATAACCTGGAATAATGATTTGACACATGTATAAATCAATTTTC
>CACRXK020016042.1:0-11701 GCA_902702795.2 Paramuricea clavata | reverse complement strand
GTACAACAGCAAATCAACGCTTCTTCAAGATTTAAAAAATATGACATCACCACAGGGTACGTGACCCCAGCATAGTTTTGACAAAATTTTGAAAAAAACCCGAAAATAATTCGCTTTTTTAACAACCTTAGAATGAACTTTTGAAGTTAAAACTTTGAGAGAATGTAGTAAAATTACCAGTGTTTGAAATGATGTAGATTTTATATTGTTTTTGTTTGTAATTTGCGAAATATTCATACTCTAGTAAACGTTGTAATAAATTTCCGTTAAAAGTCTTGCCAACCTTGTCATAATAATAAACTGAGTAGACTCGATGCATGCCTGAGCGCCACGCGCGAGGGTAAAAATTACAACACACACTTTTGGGCAGCCTATGCCATGGCATAGAGATTATAAATAACACTACAGGAGGCGTCGAGGTTAAAAATTGGGAACGCAGCTAATGGGGGGCAAATTCAAGTCCCGGATATAAAATCGTGCTCTCATTGGCTGATTTGAAACTCGTCACCAATGGGAACACGAATACACATCCGGGACTTGAATTTGCCCCCCCAATAGCCGCGTTCCCTTTTTTTAACTGAATTAAGATTACAATGCCTCCTCTAGTGTTATTTATAATCTCTATGGACCATGGGACAACTCTCTTACTGAATCTTACTGTTCTTACTTAATCTATGGTACTGGCTGGGAGGTTACGCATGCGCAGTATGGCCGATCGTGCGTGTAACTTGTTTTGGCATGAGCATTGAATGGGCTTGAGTGAACTCTCTGCATATACTTCCTCTGTGTCATAAATTATAGATCATACCAGATGTCTTACTGTGTATCTATCAATATCCCTATGATTTTCGTGTCCGCGATTTTCGCGAGGCTATCACGCCAGATGACGCGTGCGACACTTACTGCCAAAATGGCGCCAAAATGCGCGATTGCTCACGTTTCGTGGCGTGGAATTACTGCCAAATTGGCGGCCAACGTGTGCTCATAAAAAATCACGGACACAATTTTTGCTGAGTGAGACATCTGGTACAATTTATCACCTGTGTCTGTGTTCACACGCTCTTTTTATATACAAAAGTGTCGTGATCTGTTGACTCGCGTCATTTGAAATTAATTAAACGGCACATCAACCACGTCATTTCAAACGTAGTGAAGTGATTCTAATTAACGCGCGCGCATCCAAGACAAGAGAAAATTAATTTTGCACATTAAAGAGAGCAGGCCACGTACTATCTAGTGGCTTTCCCTCCTGATCTACAGTATTGTGCTTCTCGATTTCAATTGACTCTCTCATTTTGCGAGAGAACTTACGACTATCAATCGCTAAAATGGTTGCTTCGTCCCATTTTATACGATGGTCGTAAGTCTAAAGCTACGTTTACACGCTGCGATTAGTCGTGTACGATTCGTTTTCTGGCGTATGTCATTGAGTAAACACGCGTAAGCTGGCTACATTTGAAATTTCTTTTTAACGAAAAGGCAATGAATTATGGCGCCAGCACTTATTTTAATACGCCAGAATACGAATCGTACACGATTAATCGTAGCGTATAAACATAGCCTAAGTACGTTTAGCCACAGTAGATTTATCTTGCTCGGCTTTCTCGCAATTCGTGTTGTGTTCTTTAAGACGTACTGAGAGATTTCGACCAGTTTCACCAATGTAAACCAGACCACATTCACAAGGAATGCGATACACACCAGGTTTCTGGGATTCATTTACGTTGTCTTTATGTGTGCAAAGAGCTCGAAACAATTTGTTTTTGCTGGAATGGCATACCTTTATACCTGCTTCATTCCTCAAAATTCTTTCGATTTTGTGTGAAGCCGGACCAATGTATGGTAGACAAACAGACGACTGATATTCAATCTTCTGCTGTATACTTTGTGGTGTTTTCATAGCATTGTCTATGAAATGCCGTGGGTAACCATTCATTTTTAGAACATTTCTTAAATGTTCTAATTCATCATCAATGTTACTTACCTCACAAATTGTTTTCGCTCGGTTGATGAGTGTCTTACACACAGACTTTTTAATACCAGGATGATGAAATGAATTATAATGCAGATACCTGCCTGTGTGCGTTGGTTTCCTATAAACCTTATGTCCTAGCGACCCATCGTCATGTATAGTGAACAGAACATCTAAGAATGGTATAGTTTTATCATCCTTCTGTACTTCAAAAGTAAACTTGATCGATGGATGCAAACTGTTAATGTGGTCTAGAAACTTTTGTAAATTACAGCTACTCGATGTATCATCATCCACGTATCTGAACCAGAAACCAGGTTTCAACGTTGCAGTAGCTAAGGCCTTCTTTTCAAATTCCTCCATGAACAAATTAGCCTTAACAGGCGACAATGGACTTCCCATTGGAGCGCCGTTTGTTTGTTCATAGAATTTCTCCCGCCATTGAAAACATGTCGTGGTCAAACATAGTTTCAACAAATCATGAACATTCTCAGGAGAAAGATTAGTTCTTTGAGATAATGTAATATCTTAAAGAAGTCTTTCTTTCGCGATATTACAAGCCTCTTCAACTGGAACATTAGTGAACAAGCTAACTATACGTCAAAACTTACCAGAATGTCATTCTTACCCAATCTAATTTGTTCCATTTTTGTTACAAATTCTTTAGAATTTACTATATGATGTTCTGTTTTTCCAACAACTGGTTTCAATATCTCAGCGAGATATTTAGCCAGGGCATACGTTGGCGAACCTATGGACGCTACAATAAGTCTTAGTGGGACATTAGGTTTATGTATCTTAGGTAAACCATAAAATTTTGGACAAACAGTAGCTGAAGGTCTCAAACAATTATGAAGTGTTTGAGACAAAATACCCGCCTTTTTAAAACCCAGATAGTTTGGAACATATTTTACGTTCAATGTTAGCTGTAGGGTCTCTTTTAAGCTCTTTATAAGTTGAAGTGTTTAAAAGAGCCAAGATTTTATTATCATATTCTAGACGATGTAATATAACCGTAGCGTTACCCTTATCAGACTTTAAAATATGTATTGACTTATCTGATATTAAGTTTCTCAATGCATCCTTCTTATTCTTGGTTAAATTCGAAGCTGGTAGCGTTGCACGTCGTAGAACCTCAGTGATTTGGACGCGGATGTTACTAGCTGCATCGTTCGTCATGTGGTATAACTTCGGTTCCAAACGTTGTACGAATTCTTCTTTAGGAAGAAACACGGGGTACGACAGCGAAATTTAATCCAAGAGCCAAGACATCTTCTTCAACCGGCGTAAGTTTTCTAGCACTCATATTGATAACGGTGCGTTGTAGTGGATGACTGGCCAAATATTCTTGTCTGCGATGCGTCCGACCAAAGGACGTCAATTTTGTGAATTTGGCAATCTGAGTGGAACGTGCTTTGTTGAAAGTTTTCGTAGAAGACGCAGAGATCATTATTTTGGCTGTCGCATAGTGTTCTTCATTTAAAGTCATCCACAGTTCTTCATTCAGAGATAAAATACGTTTGTTTGTCAAAGTAAAAAAGTCAAAGTAAAACGACTTTGTAAACGACTTTTACAAAGTAAAAGTCGTTTGTTTGTCAAAGTTAGATAAAGTCGTCTGTTTGTCTACCATACATTGGTCCGGCTTCACACAAAATCGAAAGAATTTTGAGGAATGAAGCAGGTATAAAGGTATACCATTCCAGCGAAAACAAATTGTTTCGAGCTCTTTGCACACATAAAGACAACGTAAATGAATCCAGAAATCTGGTGTGTACCGCATTCCTTGTGAATGTGGTCTGGTTTACATTGGTGAAACTGGTCGAAATCTCTCAGTACGTCTTAAAGAACACAAGACGAATTGCGAGAAAGCCGAGCAAGATAAATCTGCTGTGGCTAAACATACTTGGACTTACGACCATCGTATAAAATGGGACGAAGCAACCATTTTGGCGATTGATAGTCATAAGTTCTCTCGCAAAATGAGGGAGTCAATTGAAATCGAGAAGCACAATACTATATATAGATCAGGAGGGAAAGCCACTAGATAGTACGTGGCGTGCTCTCTTTAACGTGCAAAATTAATTTTCTCTTGTCTTGGATGCGCGCGTGTTAATTAGAATCACTTCACTACGTTTGAAATGACGTGGTTGATGTGCCGTTTAATTAATTTCAAATGACGCGAGCCAACAGATCACGACACTTTTGTATATAAAAAGAGCGTGTGAATTAAACAAGTCACATATTATTAGCACTGATGAAGATCCGGGCTTACGGATCGAAAGCTTTGCAGTAATAAATTTACGTGGTGTTTCCACAAACAAAACTATTATATGTTTTATCGCCATGCATACATACAAAGAACTTATTAACCTTGCTTGTTGGACTGTTTTGAGCATGTATATTATTAGGCTGTTGCGGTATATCGATATAGTCGATTGAAATATGGAAATTTCAAAAATATCGTTATTTGATTTTTTGAATACCGAAAATATCGAAACTCCCGAAAATGTCGAAAATACAGAAATGATATCGAAATTTCTAGAAAACACGTGTCAATAGTAAATAAATCTTTTTAACATTCACAAAATGACCATATTGTAGTAAATTTAATATCTGTTCCACTCACCAAACATACAACAAATACGAAGACCTCAGAATACAGAATGAAGACCTCAGCCACAAAAGATAACCAGAGTTCCAGATTTTATCTGCCTAGTCTTCTGCTATCTAATATTCGTTCCCTGGCCCCCAAAGTCGATGAACTGGAAATGGTTGCAAGTCTAAATGAAGTTAGCATCATTTGTATTACTGAGACATGGTTGACGACCAGTATACCAGACTCTGCTCTACTTTTGCCAATTTTTTTCCTATTTCGAAATGACCGTGAATTTTCGACTGACGGGGGCACTTACGTCAGTTGTGATATAACTTGTAAGAGACTTACTGAGTTTGAGAATCCTAAAATTGAGTCTCTATGGCTGTCGTTAAGACCCAAATGCTTACCTCGATACATTTCAATTATCCTCGTGGCTGTTATCTACCATACGACATCCTCTGGTGGATCCGAGAACTGGGATCTATATAACCACATACAAAGTAATGTAGACGCATTCCTTAGAAATCACCCCGATGCGCTGGTGTTAGTCACAGGTGATTTTAACCCAACTAGCACTGGTTTCGATGTTAACCGTGTTAAGAGGCTAACAGGTCTCTCGCAAATAATACATGTGACCACCAGAGATAACTCCATCCTAGATTGGTGTTTAACTAATATGAAAAAACCTATTTTTGAACCACTTAAATTGCCTCCTATTGGCCGTAGTGACCATAATACCATTCTTATCAAATCCTATTTAAATAAACCACCCAATCAAGTGAATAGTTCAGTGCTGAAAAGAGATCTTAGGGACAGTAATCTAGTAACTCTGGAAAGAATCGACCCTTTAATTCAGTAAAGGGCACTACCCCATGCCCATTTCTTAAGCGTCGAGAGTGGTGTGTAAAAGGAAGCCGATGCGATTTTGAACATCCGCGTGATGAAGAGAAACATTTGGTACCCTGTCCCTTTTTACAAAAGCGAGGCTATTGCCTTAAGGGTATTAACTATTAAGTGTGATTTTTCCCATAGTGCCAACCTTTCTCATAGCATACTGTCATCAAGGTCTGTTAACAACACTACTCCTCCGGTTTTTCACTACCATCGACCCCCTATGGTCTCGAAATTAATAACACACGGGATAGGTGTCAATCAGTGTCCTCAAAGTTACCCCCGGAGATTGGGTTTTCTCCAACCTCACCCCAAACCTCTAATGGAAATCCTTGTTCCACATTTACCCCCCTACGCCTTCCACGGTCACCCCTACTACAGAGCACCGTATGCCGAAACCCTGGTGTAGACCCTGTTGATGATAGCTTGATACAACCTATCACTGTTAGAATTACCTCTCGCGAAAAACGTTTTTCAGATAATACTAAGAATGATAACATAATTGTCAACAAACATAACTTGATTAAGATTCCCAAATCACCTGCGTTGAGATGTAAACAAAGACATACAATGCCAAATGTGCTTCTATTTAATGCGCGATCAATTTTCAAAAAGAAACCTGAACTTGTGGTTGTGATTGAGCAACATAAATCAGATATTATACTAGTGACCGAAACGTGGCTGACAGACGATGTGCCGGACCAATCAGTGAATATCACTGGTTTTAATCTAACAAGGAAGGATAGAACGATAGGAAGAGGTGGTGGCGTCGCAATCTATGTTAAAGAAACTATTCCGTTAAAAGTCCGGCCCGACCTATCTAACGAAGACTTCGAATGCCTCTGGATTGTTTTGCGGCCGAAATGGCTACCTCGATCGATATCAAGAATTGCGGTTGCATGCGTTTGTATTCCTCCATCTATAGATCAGGAAAACGTGAACAGGTTTTATGAGTACTTTTGTTATTGTTATGATATGTTGAAATCAGAAAGCCCTAATACGTCAATTATAGCTGCTGGTGATTTTAACCCTGCAAGTAATGGCTTTAGTACAAAGATCATCAATAGACAATGCCACTTGAAACAAGTCATCAAACTTTCTACCAGAAATTCGGCAATTCTTGACCTTATTTTGACGGACATTCATAAATTTTACCAAGCCCCATTTGTATTGGCCCCAATTGGTACCTCAGACCACTGTACAATTATATGGTCATCACAAGAACAAATGCAGCACAAGCAAAAGCCAAAACGGATAAATGTAAGACCACTGAAATCCTCGTCACTACAAGCCTTTGAGCAGTATATCAGTGAATATAACTGGTCACCCGTGTTGAATGCCTCTTGTATAAACGATAAAGTCAACAAGTTTTTAGAATTAACAACAAAAATGGTTGATGCATTCTTCCCTTTAAAGTCAGTCAAAATTCAAGTTGACGACAAACCTTTTATAAATGGAAGAATTAAACAATTGATACAGAAACGAGATAAGGCATACCAACTTGGAAGAGTCGATCAATCCAAGCAATTGCGGAACTTAATTGTTGCAGAGAATAGAAAGGCCAAGTGCGTATTCTATGAACAAAATATTAAACCCTTTCATAACCAAAACTAAAAGAAATGGTGGAAAAATGTAAAACGCATTGTTGGAAATAAAAGACAGAACTTTGACTTATCAGACCCTCTATCAGACGCCCCAATGAACGATAAACAAACTGCTGATTACATAAACAGTTTCTTTACGAGTCAAGATCCTTTACCACCAATTACGATTGAAAGTGTTGCAAGGAAATTGTCCAACATAAATGTCAATAAAGCACCTGGCCCTTTTGATCCAAATATGAAAGTGATAAAAACATTCGCTGATCACTTCGCCGTGCCATTAGCTAATATTTACAACCAGTCGTTTAGATGCAAATCTTTTCCTGAAATATGGAAAATTTCCAATATATGCAGCGTCCCGAAATCAAATCCATGTTCGTCAGTGGAAGAACTAAGACCAATTGCATTGACTAGCACTTTTTCAAAACTTCAGGAATCATATGCTGTTGAGTGGATTCTAAAAGATACTAATGACAAAATTAGTGAATCTCAATTTGGTGGCCTTGCTGGAACGTCTGCTGTCCTTGCATTAATTTTCCAACTACACAAGTGGTACCTAGCGATGGAGAATAATAACAAAATTGTTCGAATTACATTCCTCGATATCAGAAAAGCCTTTGACTTAATTGACCACAACCGACTTTTGCAAAACTTTATTGACGTTGATATACGCCCAGGTTTGATTGGATGGTTTGCATCGTATTTACAAGGACGATCACAGATAACTTCTCATCATGGCGTGAAATCCGAGCGAATGGAAACAAATGGGGGGGTGCCCCAGGGTAGCAAATTAGGTCCAATAGCTTTCATTATAAAAATCAACCAACTCCCATCGGTTACAAATTGGGAATCGTCCGAAACAACTAACCAAAATCGTACGGATGAGGGAGAAACAACAATGTTTATGGACGACACGACCTTATCTGAAGTGATACAAGGACACCGGGACACCGATTGGGAAAACTCAAGAAAATGTCAACAATGTAGTTCTGTTTGCAAAGCAAGAAAAAATGGAACTAAATGCGAAGAAATGCAGAGAAATGATTCTCGATTTCAGGAAAAATAAAACAACCATCCCGCCAATTAATATTGACGGCCAACCTATCGCTCGGGTAAAGTCATATAAATTACTTGGAATGTGGCTGGATGATGATATGAAGTGGACCACAAATACGGAATTTATTATCAAAAAAGCAGCTAAACGGCTCCATTTTTTAAAGATCCTTAAGAATTATGGCGCGTGTAAAGATGATTTAAAATCCTTTTATTGTGCTGTTATAAGGTCCACTCTCGAATATGGAGCGCAAGAGTGGTATGGAAACCTCACCCAAGACCAAAGCAACAACATCGAAAGAATTCAAAAATGGGCGCTCAGGATTATCTGCCCTGGAAAGGACTACAATGAAGCCCTAATAGAATGTAAACTGACACCACTTAAAGAACGAAGGAAGCATCTGTGTATTGACCTTATCAGAAATATGGTTCAATCCACCCATAAACTACATGGTTTGCTTCCTGATAAACATTCTAACATCAAAAAGAGAGAAACAAGAGCGAATAGTAATTTAATTTATAATTTTACTTGTAGAACGGAACGATTTAAAAGTAGTCCTTTGGTATATGCGATCGATAAATACAATGAAAGCATTAACTGAAAGATTTGATATAGGTTTATAACTGTTTTAGCATACTAGTGTTTCAGATTTTACTATATATATACTATTAATATAATAATTTTAGTACAATTGGCGTAAAAATCCTAATTCTAATATATGCCTTACCATAATTATATATACTACTTACATAATTCTAAAGAAAGTACTAATTCATAGTCTTAATTAATATATAAGAGTTTTGTATTTTACTCTTCTTAATCCTGTAAGCACATAATAATTTAGCTATATACTTTGCAATTGAAATGAGATTAATAAACCATTATTATTATATGTCAGTGGATTTCCGCCTACGACTGGGCCGATGTCTTATCCATTCCCGATTGCGAAGGAAAATATGCTACATTTGATGAATTAATTAGCTCTGCAGTTAATTACTTTTTCCCAATTAAGAAAACCAAAATCAGCAAGTCTGACAAACAGTGGATGACCCCTTCCTTGAAAGTTGCAATATCCAAACGTCAGAAGGCCTTTTGTAAATACGGGAAGACGTCGAAAGCCTATAAATTCTGGCGCAATAAAGTCCAACATGATGTCAAAACTGCGCGTAGTAAATATTTCTGGAAATCAGTGGAAAACTTAAAGAAGGTAATCCATCTAAGTGGTGGAGAGAAGTTAAGAGTTTAAGCGGTTTGACATCAGGTGCCACATGGTTCCAACAGTTATTAACTGATGACAACCCTACCGCCACCCATTTGGCAGAGTCATTTAACGAGTTCTTGGTTAATCACATCTCATTTCCCCCCACTTACACGTGCATGATACCAGTTCCATCCAACTTGACATACCCCATCAGTTTCTTGTCAATCCCGGCATTGTCTCCGCATCCCTTCGCCAAATTAAGACGAATAAATCCACGGGTCCGGACAGTATTCCCAATAAGCTGCTTAAAATGTTCGCTATCGAATTTGCTCCTGTTCTGACTGACATATATAACTCATCCATGCAACAAGGATATAACTCATCCATGCAACAAGGAATTTTTCCTCAACAACTAAAACGTGCTGTCGTTATTCCAATTCCGAAAGTGTCGCCTCCATCATCCCTTGAGAACGATCTAAGGCCCATCTCACTAACATCTCAAGTGTCAAAAGTCATGGAAGGGTTTACTTTAAAATCTCTGTTGTTGCTGACGAAATGGATTCAATGCAGTTTTCCCTCCCAAGCAAATCTACAACCCATGCCCTGGACTATCTGTTATATTCCATTCTTGCAGCTCTCGAGTCAGGTCAATGCTCTGTTAGAATATTCTTCGCAGACTTTAGAAAAGGATTTGATCTGGTCGACCACAACATTATAATCGACGAACTAAAACGACTCGATGTCCACCCTTCCATCGTTCGTTGGATTTATGATTTCCTTACCGATCGCGAACAATGCGTAAAAATTGATAATTATTATTCCTCATGGAAGAAAACTAATGGTGGTCTACCTCAAGGTACCAAACTTGGACCTCTTCTGTTTGCAATTCTTGTCAATCATCCCGCGGGGTTCCCCTAGCTTACTACCCACAGTGGTAAATTATATCTCCCAGTTTGCTTCAAAAAGAGGAATGGAGCTCAATCCCAAGAAATGTAAGGAAATGATCATTACTTTCTTGAAATACAACCACACTTGTTTTAGTCCTATTTACATCTCAGGAGTTCCCGTCGAATTAGTATCTTCATTTAAACTACTTGATGTCCACTTGTCTAACGATCTTACGTGGAATTTATATGCCGATTATATATTGAAAAAGGCAAATTCGCGATTATATTCCCTCCGCAAGTTACGTAAAGCTGGTCTGAAGCAATCTGATTTGGCAACAGTTTATTGCTCTTTTGTACGTTCACTTTTGGAATACGCGTCACCGTCGTGGGCTACGTTGTCATGCATCCACCTTGTCCAATGAAATTGAGTCCATTCAACGTCGTGCTCTTAAAATCATCTATCCTGACTTGTCATATGCCGATACGCTGGATACTACCGGATTTGATACATTAATTGATCGCAGAGGCGATGCCTGCAAGTCGTTCGTTCAGAAGTTAAAGGGTCACAAGTCAACCTTCCGCAACCCGATGGTAAACATGCATTTTTAAAGAAACACCGTACGAACCCGTCCATAACTATTGCCTGCGAAACAGCAATCCTCCTGCACCGCTTATATTTACTGAACGGTTTCGCAACTTTGTTACAATTAAGAATAATTCGTATTTTTACACTTATTGACCTATTTTTGAACTATAGTCTATTGAACATTATAGCATATGTATTATATCGTTGTCCCTCACCTAACCGCATTTAACAGGCTTTTTAAATGTAGATAATTGGCAACCTTTGATATAATTTTAACATTGTGACTCTATGTATATATTTTATCTAGTTGTTATATTTATAATCGTGTAATTCAGTTTGTACTGCGATACGATTTTATTAAACTAATAATAATAATAATAATAAACCTTTTGATATTCGATTAGTTTCACGCAACTTTTGTACTGTTTTTACGCGGGATATACATATATATTGTTGTTTGTGATGCGATATATTAGAGGGGTTAAGATACCCCGGTTTCGGTGTACATGTACGGGTAGCATGATTTTGGTTAGCAATATTTTCGTCGATGTCTGTACCTTTACTCGTAATTAAGGGACCGGTCATAAAGTAACTGCTAGGGTGGGCCGGAGTGATTTGGGATGGGCCATGGAAAATCTTTGGGCAGTTTCAATGGGCCACCAAATATTTTGTATGTCTACGGATGGGCCACCAAACAAAAACCCATGTCTACTTTCATCCAGGGGCGTAGGAAGCCAGGGGGGCCTCAGCGCCAACCATGGTGGCACCTTGTGGGAGTCGCCCCTTAACTTTTACAAGCTTCCCTGCTTTCATCACTTATTATGATAAATATAATAGCAAATAAGATTTTAAAATCAAACATATAATACAAATCTAACAAGCTGTACACTGCACATAGGGCAGCAGGGGCAAC
>CACRXK020016041.1:0-11702 GCA_902702795.2 Paramuricea clavata | reverse complement strand
CATTAAATTTTTAAAAAAAATTTTTATTTCTAATTTTTTTTTTTTTTTTTTCATTTTGAACACCATATTAAGCTCTGCGAATTTCCCGCATCGAGCACTGTACTCGTTTTGGCTTCAACAACCAAGCAAGTTATATATATATATATATATATATATATATATATATATATATATATATATATATATATATATATATATATATATATATATATATATATATATATATATATATATATATATATATATATGTGATAAAAACCATACATACTTGCAGGTTCGGTGAGTACGGGATTGGACGCACCTGGGGTGGCTGGAATTTTCGCGAGAACTCACCGAGCGAAGCGAGGTGAGTTCGGGAAACTTCCGGCCACCCTTGGTGCGTCCATTTCCGGACTCACTTCCCTGCAAGTATGTTGGTTATATTATTTAGGTTTCTATATATATGGGCTTTATTTTAATGTAAAATTCGAAAGGAAACTCTATGTATTAAAAACGCTTTTAAATGTGAATTGAAATTAAACATGACGTGGCAACGCGAGTCTGCGTTCAGTGTTGGCGTAATTACGAATACTTCATGTTGAAAGAATATTTGGGGGATATAGGCGAGGGGTTGTTGCATGCATGTATTTCTAATACGTCTTTAAGTTGAGCAACGCTTGCTTAAATTTTCCAGGTAAGCATGTCCTGGACACCCTAGAAAATTTGTGTAAATATGCATATCAAAAACAATAGTTTTTATTAGAACAGCACATAATAAGTTGTTATCAGTGGCGTAACTATACTATGGGCTCGGACCGGGAGAACCCGGGACCACCAACTCCAATGGGCCAAATGGGACTCCCCAGGCTCGGACTACAAAGAAAAATATCGGCCAGGGCCTCTGATTTGTTACAATGTTGTTTTCTGACCATCAGAATTCTGTAAACTCCCTCCCAATGTCCGTGAAATGGCATTTCAGAGAGTATAGATTCAAAAATTTTCCAGGTGAGCATGCCCTGGACACCCTAGACATCCACTACTATGGCGATACTCAATAAATTTTAAACCTTGTTAAATATATGAAAACATTATTTTTACGTTATAAACAGGTAATGCCTGCAAAAGAGCTCCAGGATCCTTCATCTTCTCTCTTCGTAACAAAGAGACTGTGCCTCCTTTTAAAGCCCCACTGAAAGATGAAAATAAGGTTGCAATTTGCACAAAAAGTAGTGATGGACCAACATTTGGACAGGGTTATGATATGCACATAAGTGATAATGCGGATTCGAATAGAGAGTCGTACACAGATTTTGATTACAACTACCAATCTCCATCTGGTGTCAGAGACATAAGCAGCGTCTTGGCAGGAACATACAAATTTCAACCAGCAGAAGTTGAAGTTTTCTATCTTGTCTAGAACTTACCTCAATATATATTCGTGCACTAAATTATTATTATTATGATTATTATTATTATTATTATTATTATTATTATTATTATTATTATTATTATTATTATTATTATTATTATTATTATTATTATTATAATTCATTTATATAGCGCCATTTCCCATAGCTCAATAGCGCTTAACATTAAGTGTTAAAAATATATGCTAAGTGTTAGAACATAGTAGCTACATGAATTGACTACTAAAATTACTATACTATAGAATTACTAAAAAATTAATTATATGCTCTTCTCGTTAAGAATATAAAATTACTTTATGTTATGTATGTTGATAATATTAAAACACCAACTATATAGAATACTATAAAATTGCTATAGTCCATGGGATTCGCAACAAATAAGTCGTTTTGAGTCTCTCAAAAAGGGACCAAAAATCGTTGCAATTTTAATAACATTTATTGTATGGAGAATTCGAAAAAAGCAGGTAACAAGTTTGGATACCCGGCTATCATGTCGTATCATGACATTTTAAATGCAATGTGTTGGTAAGTGACAAGATTAATACATTATAAGGTTTGAAAAACGGAACTAGTTAAATATTTATTATCCTTTATTTTTCCAAGCCCGTGTCTCATTGCTTTGACATGAACCTTTTAAAAATATCTCTCGGGAGAATATGTATCGAAATACCAATAGTTAACTGTCACGTCTTTGGGGCGATTTCACCTTGTTAAAATTGTGTAAAGTACTTGCCTGCTTTCACTAACGTTCAAAACGAAGTTTAAAAATGAACTGAATATAACCAAACTTATTTGCTTTTTGCTTTTTTACTCTATTTTACAAGATATGGCAAAAACTAGTCTTTTTATAGGCTATTTTTATACTCCTACAAACATGAGAGCCTAGGTCTTACTAGCTACCAGGCCCCGATAACACGGTATTCAAAATGGCTGCCAAAACAGGTACGTTAATTTACATATTTTGATGTTTCTTTCGCATTTAATATTTCTTGTGTAGGGACAAAATATAACCTGGTCAGCGGCTTGGTCAGACAGAACTAATTTTTGATAAGCTTCATGTTAGAACGATATTAGGTATCTCGATGGAACGAAAAATATTTGTAAAAAGTAAACAAAGTGTATTCATAAAATAAAAATATTTTATACTATATACAGTGTGAATTCTACATTGGTGACCCCGTATTTACTTCATCATTATGACTCCTTCTTCATCAAGCAACTCGAAAGAAACTCCGCCACCTAGGGCCGCTACGAACGTGGTAGCTACGAACGCGGTGGCAGTTAAAATTCCGCCATTTTGGCCTTCCGACCCAGAGATCTGGTTTGCACACGTCGAAGCGCAATTTATGGTGAAAAATATCACAAGGTACCAAGTTCGCTCATGTCATCGCGGCTTTATCGCCCGAAGCTGTCACTGAGGTTCGCGACCTGATCTTTACGCCTTCTTCTACGAATCTGTTCGACGTACTTAAAGCTACACTCACCGAGCGAATGTCCTTTTCCAAGCGTCGAAAGATCCAACAATTCTTGCATGCTGAAGAGTTAGGGGACCGAAAATCATCACAACTGCTCCGACGCTTACAACAATTACATGGTACATCCGGCAAAGAGCTTCTACGTGAGCTTTTTCTACAGCGCCTGCCTTCGAATGTCCAGATTAGTCTGTTATCACATCCAGACAAACCGTTGGCTGACTAAGCATTGATGGCTGATGGAATGATAGAGCTAACCTATGCTCGCCCATCCATTGCTCAGATTGAAACACCCGAGTCAGCAGAAATCTCGTCAATCAGATCTAATCTCAATAAAGACCTCAAGCTTCTTGACACTGGAGCACGGAAACCTAATGCTGATCCCAAGCTGGTCAAGGAAGGTCTCTGTTGGTATCACACCCGATTTGGTGCAAAGGCTTCGAAATGTTGTCAACACTGTACATATACGGCACTGAGAAACGACAAGACCGGTCACCAGTAGAGGCGACGTGACTGTGGTTTCCTCAAGCCGCCTGTTGTATGTGGGGGACAAACATTCAAAAACTTGGTTTCTAATTGATACAGGTGCCGAGGTCAGTGTTTTCCCAGCTACGCAACATGACAAGCGGTATCGCAGAAAGGTGGTTTCTCTGACTGCGGCTAACAATTCGACAATTCATACCTATGGCAAGCGTGAACTTTGCCTGAACCTTTGTCTGCACCGGCAGCTGAAGTGGTCGTTTCTCATTACAGAGGTGAACCAACCAGTTTTAGGTGCTTCCTGCCGCATTTTTGGGTGTTGGTTGATGTTGCCAACTCTTGTCTCGTCGATGCAGCAACATTAGTAACTGTCCCTGCACAGACATCACCATTCAGTTCCCTTTCTCTCAATCGCATATCGCTAGCTAAAGTCACCAATGGATTCGATACCATTTTTGCTGAGTTTGCAGCTGTCTGCGAACCCGCATCACCGATCCAGCTGTTAAGCACAATGTTCAGCACCATATTATCACGACCGGACCGCCCACTTTTTTGAAGACTCGACGCACGCCTTTTTCCTGAACGATTTGCCGCTGCAAAAACCGAGTTTGACCAGGTGTTGTCTTCTCACATGGTGTGCAAATCATCAAGTAACTGGGCATCCCCACTTCATATGGTCCCAAAGTCGAACGGTGACTGGCGCCCCTGTGGTGACTAACGAGCTCCAATGCAACCACTAAACCAGACCGTTACCCTATGCCTCACGTTCAGAATTTTTCTGCTTGTCTTGCTGGTTGAAAAATCTTCCCCAAGATTGACCTGGTTTGTGCATACCATCAAATTCCTGTTGCTCCTGAGGATGTCTCTAAAACAGCAGTCATTACACCATTCGGCCTTTATGAGTTCAAGCGTATGCCATATGGACTGCGCAATGCGGCCCAGACATTCCAACGATTCATGGATGAAGTCTGTCGTGACCCGGACTTTGTGTTTGTATTCATGATCATGGATGACATCCTGGTTTTCAACACCTTGCCTGATCAACATCGCCACCATCTGCGCCAGCTTTTTCAGCAACTGGGGCATTACGGCTTAGTCATTAATGCTAAGAAGTGTAAGCTTGGACGTTCACAGTTATCATTCTTAGGTCATCATGTCAGTGCCCTAGGGATTTCCCCTGTTTCACCCCCCATCCAAGCTGTTGCAGAATTTCCTTAACCTGTTGACAAGAAGAAGTTATGCGAGTTCCTCGGTATGGTCAATTTTTACCATGGCTTCATCCCCCATTGTGCTGGCAGGCTACATCCTTTGCACAAACTATCATCCTCTGCCGATTTTATTTGGTCCCCTGAATGCGAGGAAGCATTCCAGTTCTGTAAATCCGCCCTAGCTAGTGCAACACTGTTGGTTCATCCGCATTATAATGCACCAACCAGTATAACATCTGATGCCTCAGATCTAGCTGTGGGAGCCGTCCTTGAACAATTTATCGATTATGAGTGGCGTCCCATCGGTTTCTTTTCTCGCAAGCTACAGCCGGCAGAAACACGTTACAGTACGTTTGACCGAGAGCTGCTAGGCGTTTACTTAGCCCTTCGTCATTTTCGGTGGTTTATCGAAGGTCGTGTGTTCTACGTGTACACTGATCACAAACCCTTGACTTTTGCGATCTCAAGTGGGTCAACCCAACGCTCTCCACGGCAAATCCGGCAGTTGGCTTTTATTTCTGAGTTTAGCACCGACCTGTGACACATCAAGGGTAAGAATAACACAGTGGCAGACGCGTTTTCCAGAATCCGAATCAATGCCACCTCTTATACCGGAATTGACTTTCGGGCAATGGCTCAAGCTGCTCATCATGAGACCCAGTGCCTGAAAGCTGGGGTAATAAATTTAAAGTTAATGGATGTTCTCCTTGATTGTGATGACAACCTTTCACTTCTCTGGGAACTCATCTCAGGGTAATATTCGACGAGTAGTTCCAGAGTCTTTTCGTCGCGAGATATTCAACCTGATATATAATCTTTCCCATCCAGGCGCTAGATCCACATGTAAGCTCGTCGGCACCCCCTGTGGAACGGTCTCAATCGTGATGTTCGACGCTGGACTCAAACTTGCAATGCTTGCCAGCAATCCAAAATTCATCGTCATACTACAGCGCCGCTCCAGAAGTTCGATATCCCAGACCATCGTTTCGCTGAGATTCATGTTGACATTGTCGGCCCACTTCCGCTGTCACGAGGGTTCAGCTATCTGTTCACATGCATTGATCACTACACCCGATGGACTGAGGCTATTCCGATGGTCGACATGACAGCGGAAAGCTGTGCACTTGCTCTGTTACATGGTTGGGAATCACGGTTTGGCCTACCCAGGAGGATAATGTCGGATCGTGTCCGGCAATTTTAATCCAACCTCTGGGCATCTGTCATTTTTCTTTTCGGGATGCAATGCACCAGCAACGTTCTGTTCCCCCACGAAACCACGGTTTGCGTCCATCTTAGGCACGATGCAGTCAAAAGTCCGTTGCAACAACCCTACGACGGCCCATTCCTAGTCATCCAACGCAATGGCAAGTTCTTTACCCTCAACAAGAATGGTTGTCGTGATATAGTCTCTATCGACAGGCTCAAGCCAGCAATCCTTGAGAAAATGGACGACCCTCCTCTCAAGCCAACCGCACATCCCATGACACCTGTTCCTTCCGATACAATTGAACCACCCTTGCCAACGGTACTGCCAACACCATCGTTAACGACACGTTCTGGTCACACGGTACACTTACCAAGACGTTAACACACTGGAGGGGGGGGGGGAGCCCTGTAGGGATAAAATATAACCTCGTCAGGGGCTTGGTAAGACAGAACTAATTGATGATATACTTCATGTTAGAGCGATATTAGGTCTCTCGATCGAACGAAAAATATTTGTAGAAAGTAAACAAAGTGTGTTGATAAAATAAATATATTTTATAGTATATACAGTGTGAATTTTACACTCGATTTTCCGCTTGTTGTGTCTTAGTTACCTTAATTAAAATAATTCAATCATAAATACACAAAAAACACCCTATCTGATTGATTTAAATTTAATAAAACTTGGGCTGAGTGAAGTAAAATTCGAGTAGACATTGAATTATTGATATTTTAGGGGTTTTTGAGCCAAAACTTTGTTTTCACCATTCATGGAGTGTAAAATATTTCTTCTATCATAACCGAGAGTCGTTCTAGTGCTTTTAAAAGATAATTTTAAGTTGTTTGAGGAATTAGTAAAAAAATAATCATTTAAAGATCGTGATATGAGCATTTCTTGGCTCACTTGTCTTAGCTAATAAGCGAAATCACACATTGGGTTATTTTTTATCAAAAAGCCGGGTATTTGGACTTGTTACCTGCCAGTTTCGCGTAGCATAGGCCTTGATAGGACGATTTAATTCGGTTTTGTTTGGTCCCTCTTTGTGAGACTCACTTGTTGCGAATCCCATGGTCTACTAATAATAACTAATTTATACTGTTATTTAATATAATAATAATATATACTGTTATTTCTCAAACTGAATTTAAAGTGCTCATGAAACGAAATTTATAACCATTTTCTGATGATTGCGAAATCGAAAATTTTCGCTCAATTTCTTTTGAATTGTGAGCGGTCAACCACAGACCGGATTTATTCGGACGGTCACAATTCAAAAGAAATCAGACAGAATTCAAAATAAATCAAAGTAAATATTTCGACGATTTTCTCTGACGATTTTCTCTTTTTTTGATATATATATATATATATATATATATATATATATATATATATATATATATATATATATATATATATATATATATATATATATATATGAAGGGGTTGTAGGTAACATGCCCGGTGAATATTTGAAAAGGTTAAAAAGAATTTCTTCAGGCATAAAATTGGAATAAAAAGATGTTAAAAATATTTTATTTTCCAGACGTTTCGCCGGTCAAGGCTTCATCAGTGGAATATTACTTATTACAATATATACGTCTATTATATACGAGCTAGTCTATTAAAAATTCATGAATAAAATAAAAAATTATAAAATCTATTGAAATGTCAATTAGCTACGAGTCCGGTCAAGCAGTGTTTGATCAATTAAATACTAATTGTTCTACCAATGCAACCGTTCATAATATTTTTGCTACGGTTATGTATTTCAAAGGCTTCGATACATTTGCGTTCTTCTTGGTAGGCTATATTTCTGTGTAATATTTTCCAACTTATGTCGGATTGATCTGGTCGTCTACTCTTATGAGATTCTATATGTTTGTACACAGTTTGTTTGTCCATTTTTAAGTGTTCCTTAATTCGCGATCCAGTTGTTCTACCGGTTTCTCCAACATATACTATTCCGCAACTTGAACATATGATTTCATAAATGACGTTCTTTATCAGACACTGTTTAGGTTTACTTGCTGATTTACATGTTTCGCAATCTTCCCGACAGCTTGCTCTATCTCTGGGTGGGCAAATACTCGTGATGAAGGTCTGCCGTTAATGAAATGAATTTTGACATTGTTGATTCCTGATCTACGTATTACTGAAAGGGCACGTCGTTTAATTAAGTTCTTCGTTAATGTAGGGAAGTTTCACATAGATATTTTCTCGTTTGTCATCCTTACGTGGTTTATTGCGTGTTGTTTGTCTTATTATATCCCTAACAAACCTTCTAGGATATCCATTGTTCACGAACAATGTAAAGACCTTATTAAGAGATTCTTTACAATGAGTGGGGTTCGTAGAGCAACCAATGGCCCTTCTGGTTTCACCCACAAGAATGGCCCGCTTAGATGCTACTGACCCATGACTATCCCACGGCGTGATGCATTTGCTGTGAATGGGTTTGGTATAAAGTGTAGCGGAGAAAGATTTAGCTGCGGGATTATAAGATACCAAAGTGTCTAGGAATGGCAGTTGGTTGTTATTAGGCATATCTAGAGTAAACTTAATGGCATCGTTAAGTTCATTAGCTATTGTCAACAATCTCTTTCCGGACATCTCTTGTGACATCAAGAAGGCAAAATAATCATAGATGAATGGCCAAACCCGAATTTTGCTTATAGGCGTTGCTCCAATTAAAACGTTATCGAATCATATAGAATCTCATAACAGTAGACGACCAGATCAATCCGACATAAGTTGGAAAATATCACATAGAAATATAGCCTACCAAGAAGAACGCAAATGTCAACCTCGTTCCCAGGCTCTTTGCTCTTGGGAAGCAAAGACCCTGGTCGGAGCTGGTCACGTGACCCATTGAAAATTGATAGCCCAAGAGGGGGGTGGAAAAGTCTCATATTACATGTTTCCACTTCCGCACTTCGATTGCAAGGAGTGGCCGTTCTGTACAATCATTAATTCATCTTCAAGAATCATATATACCTCAAACTACTTGCTAAATTGGTTTCTGTTTGCTTTTAAATTATACAAACATGCTAAAATGTAGATTCTTATGGCAACAGAAAATTCAGGAAATCAAGCAACGAGAACATATGACTGTACGCTTTGAAATACAGTATTTTTATTTTCTCGGGGTTCGCCGGTTCGGGCGTAGTTTTATTTCACGCATACGTTTCTGTTGTGGCTCTGATATTTATAATATGCTTATAATATGCCAATGAATTGTTCTGATATGGACATGGTATAAATTTTGTTAAACAGATGTCTCGAAAGCGACTGTTTATCGGTCGTAGGATTAGGGCCTTGCCGGTCTTAAACGTGACACATTTGGACACAAGCCAAATACACATTGTGAATGTCCATTCTATTGATTCTAAAACTGTTTATAGACATATTGCTCTACATTTTTTTTTAAATGGCTATCATCGTTTATATTAAACACCAGGAAGACAAAATATAACGTACAAAATTGTTTGAAATCGACAGTGCACAGCTGACATACGACAATTCATAACTGCAAGAATTTCCTTTTTTGTCTGCACGAGTACCTGTTTGTTGAAGCCAAAATATTGCACAGCATCTCCTATAAATTCTATCGCGATTTACCCTCTCCCCTTAAATGCAAAGGAATGACAGCCGAAAAGGTTTAGCAAAGTATTTTTTATTATATCTGGTATAAAGTGTCCTACGTTTTATCAGGGACATACATAATTCATAAACTGTATATGCACACGAAGTCTCGCTTATATTAATGATTTTATTGTAAGAAACCTTTTAAAGTTTCCATTGATAGATAGGTTGTTTGCCTCCAGTATTGTTTGGTAAAACAGACTAAACTTCTAAAATGTCGATTCTAGTATACGATAAAGATTAAAGTTGATTTAAATATTGATAACTCACAGCGGCATTAATCCATTATACAAGTCTAAAGAAACTGGATTATTCTTCAATAAAGCCCTCAATGGACAATGCCAATGTCAATGAAAGGTCTAATTTTATACATGTTGCAAATTACTGTATATACAAAATATGAAATAATTTATATAAAGTACAATACCAGTGTCTGGTGCATATATCGTCCTAGATATTCAAGTTGTACCGCACGCACGGAAACGCATGTACGGAGTCTTGGCGTTTGTGTGATAACAGATAGCTAGCTACACTTCGACATTATCTTTCTTGATCGTTGAGTTTCAGCAATGTCAATGAAATGAATTTTATAGCCAGTCCATAACGGGTTTTAATCCTGTGCTTTTACAGTCAGAATAGCACTATTGTTTACACATGTTGGCGATGTTTGGAAAATCAAAGACAAAGGATCCCGTTATAAAATAAATCTTTTGTTTTGAATATCGGACAGGATACACTTCAACTATAAAGAACCATATCGTTCGTTTAATACCGTTTGATCGATCAGTCTGTGTAGAAGATATGTATGTTTCTACGGCAATACGTGCTAAACTTCGCAGGCCAGGCGCGTGCATGTGGAGTGTTTTCCTTGCAAGTGAAATATGATCCAGCTTCTCGCTTGAAATGTAACGCAACACTTATTATTGATGACATTCAGTATAGCAGCAAGTCTTGTCATGATCGGTACGAATTTTATAGAACAGTTCCTTTCACAATCTCTTGTTGCAAATTACATTTTTATCACCCGAAATTATAACACATAAAGTTGCAATTTTCCAAACGCAACAAACAGACTACTCTCCTACCCCTCCCTGAGACCAAATTCAATTCACCCCCAAAATCTGGGGGTTCACGTGACCAGCTCCGACCAGGGTCTTTGCTTCCCAAGAGCAAATAGCCAGGGAACAAGGTTGTGCAAATGTATCGAAGCCCTTGAAATACATAACCGTAGCAAAAATATTATGAACGGTTGCATAGGTAGAACAATTAGTATTTAATTAATCAAACACTGCTTGACCGGACTCGTAGCTAATTAGCATTTCAATAGATTTTATAATTTTTTATTTTATTCATGAATTTTTAATAGACTAGCTTGTATATAATAGACGTATATATTGTAGTAAGTAATATTCCACTGATGAAGCCTTGACCGGCGAAACGTCTGGAAAATAAAACATTTTTAACATCTTTTTATTCCAATTTTATGTCTGAAGAAATTCTTTTTAACCTTTTCAAATATTCACCGGCCATGTTACCTACAACCCCTTCATATATATATATATATATATATATATATATATATATATATATATATATATATATATATATATATATATATATATATATATATATATATATATATATACAGCTAATTCAATAAAGGTTGTCCTTTGCAAACCTTAAACTTTAAAACCTTAAGAGGTTGTCTCCCTAAAAACCGACCACTCATATTTTACGTAGAAAGTAAACCCACCTAAAACTTTATTACCAGGAAGGTTTGGGCTTTTAATTACCTGAATCGGTTTTATTTTTCTCAAATATTTTATTTTTATCCAGATATAGCGATCAATAGTCCCAGGGATCTCGGAAGCAAAATGGCGGCCGTCTAAACACGATATTTCCTACTAAATTCGGTTGCCGCATACGCGGAACTCTGACTTCCAATCTCAATTCCGTTTGGATATTTTTTAACAACAAGTGGTTGAAATTTATCGTTAATACTAACATCCTTGATTTCATGTATTATTTATTCAAAACTTTGCACAACGTAACCACATCAGATCCGCCTTGTCTGTATGACCAACACACCACGTCGAGTAGAATTTGATATTCCCGAATCTGGATTGAAATTTCCACAACTAACTACCATAGTTGTGTTATATAATAATTAGTTGAATAATATAATATGTTATTTCGTGTGGATCTGTTTGCGTTTCTTCAACAGAATGCTGTCAATATCCATCAAATTCGGCTTAATTCGCAAACGGAAATAATTGGCACTGTCAAC
>CACRXK020016040.1:0-11309 GCA_902702795.2 Paramuricea clavata | reverse complement strand
CTCTTTCTCGCTCCGCCTCTCCGTGCTACGTCATGTAATGTACACTATAGTGGATCGATACTATATGACAATGAAAGAGAGACTTGGAGCAAGTCTACGGGGTGCGAGGACCATTAGAAGAAATTGAAAAAGGTTATCAAGTTGTAGAGGATTTATCCAAATTATGGTTCCATATAAAAGGTATATCGTACATATTTAAATTTGATAGGCTAATGCTTTGGCCATTAATTAATTATTTTTTTTTTTTTAACAGCTTTATTAGGAACTAAATATATTACATTAATAAGGTACAAATACAACAAACATGCAGTTCCTAAACGGGAAAATAGCGAACGGGCCATAATAGCCCATGCGAGGCTACCAAAAAATAATAATAAAAATAATAATAAAAAAATAATAATAATAATATTAAAATAATAATTTTAATTGAGGTGAATTAAACTATTAAAAGACAGATTTTTTATTTAACAGTTCAATTGCAACTTAACTCGACACGCTCACATTTCGCAGTGCCTTTAAAATAATTTATTTCAGTTTGAACTTCTGCTTGTATTTTTGCGCCCGCGGTCTTTTAGACCGCGGAGCGTATTGGGAAGATGTTTGATCAAAATTCGTCACGAATGATGACAGGAATGGATCACATAACAAGCCAAGCGTCTGTGCTTTCATATTGCAAAAAGCCAAAGAAGTTTTACTCGAAGTGTTAATACGTTGATAGACAATACACTGCCGTGTGTAAATTGCAATTGCTTTTGACAAATTTTACTCTACTTTTCAATTTTTATTACAACATTAAAGGTGAATTTCTTCCACAAGCCTGCAATATGTGTATATTTAAGTATCTTACTTGTATTAAAATTCGCGCAGTACTAGAATTCGCGCAGCGCTGGGTGCGCAAATTTTAGTACTGCGTGAAATATAATCCGCGCGAAAAGCTTTGTGGTCTAATATGAGACATTCATTGTTACTATTAATGCAATGCAAATCAGTCAAGTTTATATTTTTGGACTTGCATTATTGTATTGTATTGTATTAGTTCTTGTTGGTATTTTGAACTCGCGCTTTATCAATTGTTAGCTATCATCAAATGTTCCTTACATCACATAATTTTGAAGCCATTTTTTGAGGTCATTCAAAAATATTTGTATATCATAAATGCGTTAATAGTTATATTAATAAACAAACCAAAAAGAACGAACACGGAAAATTACTTGCGCGAATTTTAAAGTAGCGCGAATAAGTCTCAACAAGGTGCACGAATTTAAAGCTGAGCGAAAACGAGTACGACGCGAATTTTAATACAAGTAAGGTATTTCAAATTTATTGATTCTAAACGCTATCTCGTTTGATACATAATCATCACTATATCAATTTGTATGAAATTTATAAATAATCATCTCAAATACTCTAAAAATTGAATAACATTCGTTATTTTTTCCAAAAAGAACTTAATAAATCTTGCACAAGTTGTTTGGCAACGAAAACTTCCAAATATATTTTCAAAACATTGTAGCTTTCAGGCAGCTTGTCGCGTTAATTTAATTAATGCTAATTTATGTTATCGTTAAATGCAAAAATATCACTATTTCTGAAAACTGTATGTTGGTCGTCACATAACAATTTAGGTATCTCGAGCTAGAACTGGAGTCCACAAAATAAAGCCAGTTAGCTTGGTGTTGTAATATATAACCGCGCAGACAAAACCATTTGAAAGAGACTGGAACTGACGTCCAAACGTCTGGGTACGAGGTTGGGAGTGTGCCACAATTTCGTATTTTCACGATGAAAAAATTGTGTTATGATTTTAAGATTAATATGAAAACTCGATTAACGATACCATACGTTGGAATAAAAGTAGATTTGGCTGGGAAAACTGGTATAAAAACTGTTTACGACCTTCAGAGCTATTTGATGTCAATAGCTCTAGCAAGAAATGGATGTAGTTGAATCTACTGAATGAATGTATTTGAACCATACTGATAGCGGGCGCATGTACGCTCAGCGTACCTATTTTTCTGGTAGTTGTAGCTTATCAATCCGTAGTTTTAGAGGGAGTTTAAGATGCCGACAACGAACAACGGGTACGGACTGAGTCACGGTTGAAAGCTTGTCAGTTTCGCCTTGCTTCAAAAAGAACATAGCACCGACACTGACAACGCAACGTTGCAGGTTGGAGAGTATTTTTATGATGTGATGATGAAAATTAAAAGATGAAATTTACCGAACACAAAGCATGCACATAAAACATATTTGCGGGAAAAATTTGTTATGACAAGATTTCAGTATTTGTATACATATAACAAAAACTATTTCATAATCAAACGTAGTCGGTAGTTTGTCGTCAAGATCTTAAACTTCCTATATTGTCACTATACCTACACTGGCACAAACCGTTCGAAATTAAGTTATTTCAGAAACTCTTAGGGCGGAGAGGGGAGCTGGGGGCTGCCGCTCCCAATAATTTTTAACTCAGGCAGATTCTACTTAAAAGGAGGACGAATAATGATATTAAAATAGTTGAAAAGCAAGAAATATGTATAACATTGACAAAATGTCTGCATAAATGATGTCTCGAAGAATTTTTCACGGAACATCCCCCCCCCCCCATCCCTGTGTTGACGCCTATGTTAACACCCAACAAACTAGACTTTACAAACGTTCTTCACGACATATGAATTGGAGGAAATTCTGCAGTGCAACATGCACTCTATTTTATGAACGGACATGCATGCACGGCTTTATAAACGAGGCGCCGAGGTCGTTGTTCTTCTAGGCCGAGACCCTGATTACCGCTCCTTCAGAAGCAAAAACTCTCCGCCAACTGACTCATCAAAATTTAAATCGGCCGTTTAAATAGGTTGAAACTAGTGGGTTTGCAATCAATAGCGAGAGAGAATCGCAACTCTCATGAACTCTCGTTCAATCGAGGCTTATCATAATTACAATGAGAGCCACGTAAGTTCTAAAAAGAGCTTTTCGATGTACATTTCTTAAAGAACTGTATAAGTAAAGCATCTTGCTGTATGTAAAGAGCATAATAGTACAACGACTGGCTACCATATCAAACGAGAAAATATTTTAACAATCACATACCGAGTACTCCGTGGATATCAGCAACAAAACACCAGAATCTTTGATTCCTATTTGCTCTTAATTATTACCAATTCTTCTAAATGGTGATATACCATCACGAATTTCTTTCGAAACGCCGCTTAAAATATGGTAAAGTTTGCATCCACGCAAAGTTGCTGCCTGTACACAACATTACCAGAGAGTAAAGGCCGTTTCACTTAGCATGGCTTATACAGGGAGTCTCAAAAAAATATGACACTATAGAAATTATCTCATTGTTCTTAAGCCGCTCTTAAACGCGCGTGATTACACGCCTAGGAATTTAATGAACTCGTATTTACATTTAAGCATTTTAAAAAGTTTTCGCTTTGTCCAAATATTTTAACGCCCGAGTCAAGCAAAACGATCACACTAATAAACGGTTTGCATGCTTTTTTATTTTAAATTCCAGAAGCAGAAGTTTATGCACCTGTGGGATCAACTTAGTGTTAGGGCATTCAAATTATAACAATAGGATAATTTCTATAGTGTCACTTTTTTTGGGGACACCCTGTACAGGGTGTCCCAAAAAAAAGAAAACTATTGAAATCACCAATAACAATTTAATTGTTAGAATTTGAATGCCTTAGCGCGCTGTTGGTTCCCACGAGTGCATAAATGATTGACCGATAAGTAAATTTTATGCATAAAGAAACTGTTTAAGAAGCTGTTTTTAATTCCCAGGAGCAGAAAAACGCGCACTTTACCAGGAGATATTCCTAACTAAATTCTAATACATGCACCTTGTCAATATTTTATGCATCATTACGTCCAGCTGTTTGGTAGGGTATTCAAATTTAACAATAAGTGATTTCAATAGTTTTCGGGTTTTTTGGGACACCCTGTACAGTGTGTCTCAAAAAAAAGTGAACCCTTTCAAATTCAAATTAGCTATAACGCGTATTGTAGTAATTTGACAGCTCTAATTGCTTTGAATTAATGGTTGGGTAAGAACACAAGGTCTTGTACTCATGGGACAAAACTCAAAGAAATAAAAATTAGAAAATTTAAAAGTTTTTAAGAGTTTTGTCCCATGAGTACAAGACCTTGTGTTAGAGCTGTCAAATTACTACAATACGTTATAGCTAATTTGAATTTGAAAGGGTTCAGTTTTTTTTTATACACCCTGTATAAAAAAAGGAGACCTTTAGGAATCAACCATATTGTTAAAATTTGAATGAACCCCACTCGCATTTTAAACAATTCAAAACCGTGGCACACAACTAGCGATCAGTCGATTATCAAACAACCTACAAGGACGGTCGACGCAAACACAGAACCAGGAGGAGGTAAATTATTCGTAAAGTTAATTACGTTATTCAATAGAAAGTTTGCCAACCCGCAATGGCAACGACATGAAACAAAACATACATCAGTTTTTTCTTTTTTAAAAGTACTTATCTTGAATTTGAAATTATCAGCTTCACTATCCATAATAGGTACAAGATTACAAGACAACATTCATATAAACTTACTCAAGCTCGGATTTGGACCCCTCCCAGTAGATTTGGACCCTTCGGTCCAAATCTCCTAGTAGAAATGGACCCCCCGGTCCAAATATCCTAGTAGATGTGGACCCACTTTAGTGGATATGGACCCCTTTTTTAAACACTTTTATATACTAAAAACAACCCCCAATAAAGTTGAATATGTTAAATTCATTAGTTTTCAGATACCCGGAGCTGCTTATCAACCACACATAATCATTTATTGTGAATAGAAAACATTAGTTTTTATTGCCAGTGAGACCCAAATTCAAAAATCCGGGCTTAAACTACAAATAAACTTAACTAGAAACGTCCAAATGGAAAGTATGCAGTATACAACTATAAAAGGATAAATAAACACACTAAAAATGACCCAGAATAGATAAAAATCTGCAAGGCTACTGATGAGTCATCACTTATTGTTTAAAAATATTCATGCTTCGCGTTGGTCTAATATGCTATTTCTATGGCTTTTGTTAAAAAAACATTAGTGGATAGTCGCAGGCTTCATTTAGATGAGTCACCACCACTTATTGTTTAAAAACATTCATAAAAATCGTGTTTCGTGTCGACCAAATGCCATATGCAATTTCTATCGCTTTTGCGGATAGCAGATTCGTTATTGGCAAAGACTATACATAGATTTTAGTCACACTGTATTCTGTTTTTCTATGATAAAATACTTCAGATTGATCGCTATTATTAGTTTGGTTTATATTATTGTGTTCACATTACATATTTAACTTTTGAAGGGGGGGGTCCAAATCCGCCAACGGGGGGTCCGTATTTACTAGTAGGGGGTTAAAATCAACTGGGACGCCAGCAACAACGGGTATAGCCAATTACGTACTGCCATCTATTTTTACAACTCAGTGCAACCCTTAAGTATATAAATATAAAATAAACCTCTGGAACCAGGGTATTAAGTATAGCAACAGTCAGTTGGAATTCACATAAAACACCCTACACGGCTTCCAACGTTTCAGTACTACACACGCAAAAATTTCACAACAGACTTGTAATCTTCGCAACAGACTTGTAGCAAGCTTGTCAACAAATGGTAACAATGCTGTTATTTCATCAAGTTGCTACAAGGTTGATCTAGGTTGTCACTCACAACTTGTTAACAAGTTGTAGAATTTCATGACGATAACAAGTTGTTGCAACAACTTGTAACAAGTCTGTTGAGCTCAACAAACTTGTAGCAAGTTGTCAACGAGCTGTTGACAACTTGTCAGTTGTCAACAAGCTGGGAACAAGCAGTCACTCTGTTGACAAGTTGTTGGAACAGCATTGCTACTTACGTGTGTAGCTGTCGGCGTTGTTAATATAAGCCGTGAAACTAAATAACGTATAGCAGTTTGAATAACTACACCAGTGTATTGGAATGCTCAAGAGAATACAATTTATATTTGTTTTATATAATATCTATTTGTTTTATATAATAAACCGGAAAACCCCCGAATTAAACAGGTAATTAATAGCTTACTTTTATCCACCCAAACATTTGGAAATTTGACATGACCTATACAAATAAGAGAATGCTATTCTTGGGTTTCACTACGGCATTTTGCAGTGAATCTGACGGGGGTCAACCTAAAATGTATTGATGCTTATGCTGTACTGGAGTGAGCAAATGATACGAAATTGCATGTATTTGCCACCAAATACAAGGCCAACACATACAGTGAACAATTAATTCAATCTGACGACTGTCTCGATTTAGAGTTGACCCCCCGTCAAATTTATGACGTCATATGAAACCCAAGCAGGCTGCTCCATTTGGAACACTGTTCTGGAACGATATAAAATGTAGTTCACACAGTGTTCTGGAACAGTGTTTAGTTTATTATATATGCGTATATATATACGATAATTGAGGGGGCGAATATTCATACCTTGGTGTTCTGCATTATTAACTTTTTTTGAAATCGATTGTTGTTATGGTCTGTGAACACAAATATATGGCGGCGGCGCCACTGATGCTTTTGCAACGTTTTTACTCGTTGATTTTGCCCAACCCTGGCGTTCCAATAGCATATGTTAAGTATATGTCGTTATATAGCGGTTAACCCTTCAAAAAATAACACTCCATGCAGTGTGCACTGGATACACAAAATCTGTCGCCTTCATTTCCAATCACGTGAAAATAGGCAGTGTCACGTGTCTGTTCTGGCTGCCCCTACTCAAAAATCGGGGTAGTCAGAACAGTTCAGAACATTCATGTGCCTGTCTTCTGTTCCATTCATTAGTGTTCCGAAAATACGGAGTACTCCGAACAGTAAATGGAACAGCTTGCCGAGAATGGGCTATTTCAATTGTGACGTAATTCCGTGCGTCTGTCCTCTGATAGATCATGGATCTCGACCAATGAAAACGCTTGAATTCTTAACTGTTATTATATAATACGCGTCAGCTATTGCATTTCAAGTCACTGTTGCTGAACTTGTGGGCTGCATGTTTAAGATGTCGTTTCTCAAAAGGGTTTCCGTTATCTTTTTACTAAGCATATCTTGTATGGTCTCTGGAGAAGGTAACTAATTAAGATATTTTTGAAGTTAACCACATTATTTAATAAATTGGTTATAGCCTGCTCCACACGAGAGCTACTGGAGGCTGAGCCAAATGCTATTCGTGCCCGTTTGCAGTGGCTTGCCGGTAAAAGTTAAGATTATAGAGACCTTTAGATTTCTGGCTTGGACGTCAAACAGTAACCGCGTACAACATGTCGTTCGTATTTAGTTTTTAGACCTTTTCAGTTTTCGCGCTCTTTTTCTGTTGACATAGCATTTCAAAGAACAAGATTCTTAAACGATAGTTAAGCTATTCCTTCACTTTTAGTGGCTAAAATATCTTCGTGTTATTATTGATAAAATGCAATACAACTTTAATATATAAGTTGGCCATTTTGAATACATGTATATTCCAGTGACTACTTCAATTTGAGAAATCAACATGCTTAAAAGATTTAATCGACTTCAATCATTATTTATATTTAAAGACTAAACGTATACCAACAAAAATAGACTATAATTACACGAGATAATTCGACGAAATAGATACAACAAGACGCCGACTCGGCGTTAACCTCGGATCGGTGGATAGGGGATCGTCTGGTAAATATCTAAAAATTGTGTAAATCACGATAGTTTAATAGTTCACTAGTATAAATGGTGAATCAGTTAATCAAAGCTCCGTTTTAATATTTTATTGACAATAATTACTGGCCCTCGTCAAACCTATTGTTTTCTCTCTGCATTATATCAGCGAATGTCGAGAAGTTTTCATTTAACGTTCTACTGAAAAATGGGAGCGGCCTTTTTGGTTGTATAGGGAAATTCCGGCTCAGGGGTAAATGTTTATACGCGTCATATTCTATGTACGCGTTAAAATAGCACACAACATTATTCAAAATAATGCAGCGTGCATCAGTGCACACAGACATTATTAGCAATAATGCATCTTCGTCACCCTGACATGTACACGCGATAACGTGAACATCCCAAGATGAGAAGGTGACAGTGCTAAAGGCCCCCCATACGGTGTCGTCGGGTGCCTGAAGCACTGTTGGAAACGGTCGCTGTGAGAGTGTGAGTCTTTTCAGTTCAATTTTATAGAGAAATAGTTTCGTTTGCGCTTGTGGGATTTTATCCTAGATATACGCATGTGCAGAATAC
Source organism: Paramuricea clavata (assembly GCA_902702795.2). NCBI lineage: Eukaryota > Metazoa > Cnidaria > Anthozoa > Malacalcyonacea > Plexauridae > Paramuricea > Paramuricea clavata. Next base: position 3,034 of record CACRXK020016040.1, on the reverse strand, counting down.
ACCATAAGTTCTATTCCCGTGTTTATCCAATACGCTATTTGAGTAAACCTTATCATTGATGATAATATGTAAACTAGAACACTATAATTGACCTCCGCTTGTGGAGATTTTAATTTAGGGCGATTAATTAAACTGAAATCTGTTCTATCACAATGCACTACAGTGCCCATGGTTATGTCTATATGCATGTCCTCACAAATGTCTAGTGTAACGTTGGATAGGTTCATTGTCATACGGTCCCGACAAGCAGCAACGTACAGTAGTCTTCCAGCCGAAAATAATTACTTTTGATTCGGGTCAGTAATTATAATAGCTAACAAGTGAAAGTTGGCCGCGGTATTCCCATGCTATGCATACGATGTATTGTACATTATATCAACATATACTCGAGAATAGTTGTCCAGCTAAACATGTATGTCAAAATTATCACATCTTCTGGTTTTAAATCAACAATTCTGACGGATTTTGTGCAAGGACAGCTTCGGGTTTGTTTCGCTTTGGCCGATGCTTGAAATAATCCGGAAGTACACTTATTTACCGGAAGTTGTCATCTCCTCCTCAGGCTCCTTCGACTACGTGCGCGGCTCGACACAAATGAAAAACAATAAAAAAAAAAATAGGAGCCGAATTTATGACCTCGGTGTCGTACCGACCCGAGGTAATGAGCTTGAGGGAAATGACTTGCGTGAAAAACCTTCTCTGGCGTTGAAAACCTCAAGAATATACGGCAAACGCAACCGCTGGGATGTAGTCACGTGGTCTCTTGACGTTTGCGGTTTGACGTTACAGCCAAAAACGAATAGATACCTTAAGATTGACGTTTACGGCAAACGTCAAACCGCTAGCGAAGTTTTGATTTTACAACTCGATTATATAACAGCTTTTGCACCGGTTTTGAAATATATTAAACAATTATTAAACTTGTGGTATTTAGCAATGATTTAAGAAAGCAAATTAACCACTAGTCATGTATTCACCAAAGCAGAAAATTAAGATTTGGCGTTTGAAGTTTACGTTTGGCGTATAAATTTCATGCTTTAACACGACTACAAGCCCTCGTAGCAGTTCAAGTATGAAATTTATACGTCAAACGTTAACTTCAAACGACAAATCTTAACCAAACTGAAACTTGCAGTTTTTCACACGCTGTCCTTCGTAATTGACAAAACTGTCACTGACAAACCGCCCAAAAAAACGGTCGTTTCGCTGCAGTTTACAACATAATATAGTTTGAATTATTTCATCATTTTGAGCCTTTGTCCTTTGACGAGACCATGCTACCTTAATTTGAAACATCAAATGAAACTTTGTGCTCTTTCTGCCTAAAATCATGTGCTGACTTGAATTTCGTATGCATTGCAGTAATGCATGGGCAAATCATCACTTTGTATATAGCCATTCAGGCAATTACGCCAAAGGCAAAGCTATAAAAAAAGATTTAAAAAATTTTCGAAATCTTTCTCTCGACTCAAGGTATTTTTTCAATATAATTATTATTAATTGTCTATTGTGCTTTTTAAAGATATTTCGTTAATCAGTCTTGAGTACCATTGTTATCAAGCACATTGGCAAGATCCTTGACCTTGTAGTTGTAGGTTTGTATACAGCTGGTAAAAATAATTATATTCCCACAAGATCATCTATGTACTATTAAAGCACGCGTAGGAGTGTTTTATCAGATATAAAACGCGAGGCGCAGACGAGCGTTTTATATATATCTGATAAAACACGACTACAATTGCTTTAAATGGCTTAAAAAAAGACTCATTTTTAAATGATAAACTTTGTCTAAACCGAGAAAATCAAAGCTAAAGTTTATGTAAATTAACATGATTTTTATCACATATAAAGATACGACACGCTTATGATTTTTCTTTGTGTTTTCCTGAATTATCATTAATAATGAATAATTTGAACCACAGAAAATATATAATATAAATTGAACCACAGAAAATCTATTCCCCAGGGGGTTGCCACGAAATTGCCACAAAATATTCACGGACTAAATAGGATGTTCTAGTTTTATTTGACTTGCGTTATTTCTAAGCGATTTACACTCTGCTCTAATTATATTTGATTTATTTTATTTCTAAGAGCCTCGTCCAATATACGATGATTGCGTCCAAGCACATCAGAAAGCTTGTGAAGGGTACGTATATATTTACCACTTATTTACTGACTTTCGCCTTTATTTTCTTAAAAAGCTTTTGAAAGTCACAAAATCTTGCAAAAATGAAATATATTTGCAAGAAATCATCAAATCAAGAAATGTTTGCTATAATCATAGAATATATAATAGACCAGAAGCCTCACTGTACACCTTTCCTTGACATTTTTGTGTCCGCGATTTTCGCCTTGCGGATCACGAATTTCGCACGCTAGATGACGTGTGTGACACTTGCTGCGAACATCACGTCAGCGTTCGTCAGCAAAACGGTTAAAACAGCAATCTTTATTACCTGGTAATGGCAATTGATGGCGTAATTGCTCGCGTTTGATGGCGTGGATTACACTTGCTGGCTCGCGCCTGCGCATAAAAAATCTCGGACATAATTTTGGCACAGTGAGGCTTCTGGTTTATTTTCTATTCTGTGCTATAATGCTATTTCGCTGTCGTCATGCAGTCGTTATAATGTAAATTTTAAATTTGACCAATCGGTGTTCGCTATTCATGACAGTCCGCAATATTTTTGAGATCAGTGAGGATGACTACCCACCCAACACTCCAACCCAGTGAACTGGAACGCTAACTGCAGGTAAACATGCCCATACTTGCCCGAAGCGAAGATGGCGCTTCTCGCAAGCTCAGCGAGCAATAAATTAACTGCCTCCTCCGCAGGCCCTCGTTGCGTCATGGGAAGGTCACGATCTGGCGAGGGCCTGCGGAATCTTGTAAAAAAAATGGCGCCGGCGTCACGTCAGCAAGTAAATTTCTGCATAATCGTGAACATAAACAGATATAAAAAAGCGGCGTGAAACTTGTAAATTAAACTGGCGACTCTTAGGATGTGGAAGGAAGCATTTTTTAACGATA
>CACRXK020016039.1:0-11703 GCA_902702795.2 Paramuricea clavata | reverse complement strand
GGGGGGGGGGGGGGGGGGGGGGTATACTCATATATTCATGCTCGCTACCGTGAAAACAATCGCTTTCAAAAGAAATCCGTCGAGCAGAAGACGAATATATGAATATACACCCCCAATTATCAAGCTAGGAACGGCCCTGTCCCTTTAATTAAACGACTGAACTTGCCCGGCTTCAATGAAAATAAGGCCGAAGTTTGACGCTTAAACTGAACTGCTTAGAGCACAACATGCTCAAATATAAGTAATTGACTGTTTATAGTAAGTATATATAGCCTTGAATCTAGCGAGTGTAGAAGTGTTTCTAGTTTATTTTAATTGGCGCGCATGGATCGATCAATTGAAACAAGAATTTGAAGCAGAAATCTTAGTCTTGGAGACTTTAACAGCGTATTTTTATCTAGAAATAGGCAAACTAGTTTAAAATGATGTACGTCTTATATTTCCTATCAACAACAAGAGAAAACAAGCAAGAATGATTAAGGTTCGACTCTCTATAGTTGAAGCAAGGTGCCTAATTGTCTGAGGATTTTTAAGGGCTTTTTGTGATTTTCTCGATATTATAGTCAGTATAATTCCGCGGTAACAAAAAGCCCCAAAATAGTTTTTACATCAGGTTTTAGAGCAACAGTTTCTCTTTAAATTCCGTAATTTTCAAGGAAATTGTAGTTTTCCCGGATACGGAAATTTAATTTTCAAAAAGTGTAACAATTTAGAATTTTTTGGATCGCAAAAAAAGACGATTTTTACACGCTTGTCTTGACATTGAAAAATCATTTCAAAAATTGCAAATTGGACCCACGTTCTTTATAAACATCTTATAAACACATTTAAAAACGAAAGGTGAAGTTTCATCACACGCCAATTGAGAAAAATGAGATTTTCGAGAGGCCGTCGTAGCTCACAATTTTTTTTGCTAATTTCGCGAATCTCGGGTATGTGTGAGGCTTTGATAATTTTCGGCGTTTAAAATAATATTTCAGAAAAAAACCCCACCACGTTTCTGAGTACACATTAGAGTATCACTGGAAAAAATAAGAAGATTTTTTATTTTTTCTCATGTGTGGCACGTATTGTCGATTTTGCTCGGTTTTAGTGGAGATTGTCTCTTAATACGGTACATTAACAATCAACTTAAATAATCATTGATCTTAAAAATATTTAAAATCTTCAACTTGTGAAACAACGGTTTAGTGTGTTCAAGGTAGGATTTAAAGGTGATCAATCTAATAAGTTCTTTTGTACATTAAGTAACTTTTGCAGTCTTGTTGGGTATGTATTTCCCCATGTTAGATTCCCATAAGTAAGAAATGGATAAACCAATGCATAATAAATTAATTTTAGCGTATTTCTGTTTGTAAAATATCGTAGTTTTGCAATAAGTGCAGTGCCTTTAATTATATTTTTCAAAACCGAGTTTATATGGTTCTTCCACGTCAGATTTTGATCTATTATTACACCTAAAAATTTTACATGAGTAACCTGTTGTATTGTGGTGTGATTTAGTTGAATATTAATTTCAGTGTCGCATTTCTTGTTGCTTGATTTAAAAATAATATATTTAGTTTGTGTTGTATTTATTGATAATTTCTTCACATCAAGCCAATTAGTTACTTTATTCATTTCTTCTTGCATGATGTTTGTTAATGACTTCAGATTTTTATCAGATATTTAGTGTCATCAGCATACATAACAAATGAAATAATTTCACTGCAATTTTCAATGTCATTAATATATAGCTATGAGAAAAAGCAAAGGTCCAAGAATTGATCCTTGCCCAACTCCTGTAGATATTGTCCTTTTGTTTGATCTATGATTACCAATTTTAACAATTTGCGTTCTTTTGTACAAGTAGTTTCCAAGCCATTTAAGACCATTTCCTCTTATACAATAATGTTCAAGTTTTTTTTTCGTGGTTTACTGTATCAAAAGCCTTAGATAGACCAAGGAAAATACCGATTGTAAATCTCCTTTCAGTCTCCTTTCCACAATGGTTACAAGCTAGTTTCTCGGACTCATCAAATTCATCATCATCATCATCATCGTCCTCCTCATTATCATCACCATCATCATCATGATGTTCGCTTTCATTATCACTCTTATCAGATTTCCTGTCCTCTTCACCAGATTCGCTTTCAACATCACTGTCAGATTGCGGCATTTCATATTCCTCCTTTGCCATTTTTGACAATAAAGACTCATTTTTAATTAAATCTTTATTAATCGCTGGTTCTACTAGGCCTTTTGTAAACAGGTCGAGCCCTCGTAGTTCAGGAATGTGAAAGTTGTATGGTAAAAGTGCGTATTGTAAAAGGTTCTCGATGTTACTACCAGGAATGTCTCTTCCATGATAAACAATCTGGTCCTGAGGATCCCAAGTTAAAATATCGCATGATATAAGAATATAATGTAGAATTTTTCTGCTGTAGTTTTTTTGACATTGTTGTTCAGATACAGAAGTATATCTTCAATGCGCCAATGTCGCGGAGATGTTTTAGCGTCGATGCATGTTCATTGTTGAAATGATGTACATATTGTAGTCACAGGGCTTTTATCCCAGTTCAGCCAGGCTTTCCAAAATAGGACTTAGTAATAGTCCAAGGAAACTGTTACCATGTTGAACGAGTATCAGTTTCTTTCTTCTTCCACATTTTCCTCTATCTGCCAACCTAATCATTTCATGTTTGTAAGGTCGGAGTTTCTTCATTACATACTTCTGCATTAAATATTTTCTTTTCGTAACGTTTTCTACACACAGGCAGTGTACTTGCTCGACGGTTGCTGTTCCCAGTAGCGCTTATTGTTTATCAGGCTCAGACATAGCCAGCAGTTCAAGAAATGGCTTGTGCCTTAGAAGATTGATCATTTCGGTTCGACGGCTTGGAAGCAAATGAGTAAAACATAACAATAAGGAGGGTTATATTGGAAGAGAAAGCGGGTGAAAAGCTATTTGGACTAAGCTCCGAGCTTTTTAGACTAGGCTCCGAGTTATTGAGAGCTCGGCTTCAAGCCTATGCACTTTGGCTCCAAGCCTATGGACTTTGATTTAGAGCCTAAGGTGCTGGCTCCGAGTCTATGGAGCTCGGCTCGGAGCCTATGGAGCCTGTGCTCGGAGCCTAAGGAAGTTGGCTCCGAGCCTATGGATTTGACTCCGACCATAAGGAGCTGGCTCCGAGCTTATGAAGCTCCGCTCGGAGCCTATGGAGCCTCTGCTCGGAGCCTATGGAGCTCGGCTCCGAGCCAATGGAGCTAGGCTTCGAGCCTATGGAGCTCGGCTCCGAACCTAAGGAGCTCGGTTCCGAGCCTAAGTAGCTCGGCTCCGAGCCTACGGAGCTCGGCTAAGAGCCTAACGAGCTCGTCTCTGAGCTTAAGGAGCTGGCTCCAAGCCTGAGGAGCTCGGCTCCGAGCCTTGGGGGTTGGGTACGAGATACTAGCTGAGTTTATATAGATTTATTATCTAACAATTCGTCATAGAGTAAACATGTCTCATTCATGCCATATCTGTGGGAAATATTTCTCTAAGCCGTTCAATTTAAATCGACACAAGCAGAAAGTGCATGATCAAAAACCAACCAATAACATTCACACGGCGGCTAATGGATCTGCAGTTTTGCAACACCTATTTACATGCATCGTTGCAAGATGTACCCAAAGCGGTAAGACTGTATGGGTGAAATCTTTTTGGAGAATGCACAGAAAACTATAATTTCGCCTCCTCAACGTATCATTTGATGTTATGGGCAATGGGAACCCCCCTATTTTGATATGACGAGAACGATGCCTGGAATCGAGTTTAATCAAGGCATCCCCGAAGATATCGACAACGCAGATTAGTTGGTCGTATCTCAGCGGAATTTGATCGTATTGGACGATCTCATGACAAAATCTAGCAAGGATAAACGTATTGCTGATCTTTTTACGAAAGCACGTCATCATCGAAATTTGTCTATCATCTAAATTGTCCAAAATATTTTCATCAGGGCAAAGAAATGAGAAATATCAGCCTTAATGCCCATTATATCGTGTTGTTCAAGTCACCAAGAGGTAAACAGCAAATTTCTATGCTTGCCAGACAAGTAAATTCCGGAAAAGTACAAGAATTTATGAGGAGTTATGAAGATGCTACGAGCCGACCTCACGGGTATTTGATGTTGGATTTAAAGCCAACAACGAGTGACCAAGATCGGCTTAAGACGAATATACTTCCCGGCGAGATTGTGAAGTTTATACAAAAACAGTCGTATCGACAACCACCGCTACTATATGCCATGTATGATGCCGAGCAGCGAATGAAAGAAATCATGGAAGCGCCACAGCTTAGCGCCGTGTAAAAAAGCAAATGATATTCTGATCAACTAAACCGGTTTCTGGCATTCAAAAATAAGATGGCTCATTCTTCTCCTGGAATTCCTGCTCAAAGTATCCCACAAGCGCCTGCAGAGATGCCATAGCCCAATGAATCTGTTGAGATAGTACCACCAGTGCCTGCTACTCCTAAACCTAATTTCCTTACGGCACCACCAACAGAAGAGGAACGACAAAACTCAAGCGCAACTTTTTCCACAGTTGGGTCGACCCAGCAGATTGGCCCGAACGTGACCTAGCACGAAGCCTCCGGAAGAAACAGAGGATTATTAACGTTTTATATTGAGCGACAGACCAAAATATATTCCAATGAATCCGGAGAAACTTGCAAAGTTATCCCCAGAAGATAGACAAGAATATGAGAACTCTTTAAAAATAACAAAAACACCTTACGCTCTCAGAAGTAGACCGTACTAAATTTTGTAAAACGATTTGAAGAAATAAATGTATTTTAAAACTGAAAACTTGTGCAAACTTCTGCCTGCAAAGCCCGCTCTTTCCGGCCGCGCGACCTGCCCGCCTGATTGGTGTACAAATATGTTGTACATTAATATATACATGCACCAAAGCGTCGCTAATGACTCGAAACGCATAGCAACGTATATAACGACCGCATATTTGATAAAAACATATTTATATTTTATGGCAAAATATATTACAAATGTTCTAAAAATTTCTTTTCCTTCAAGTATTCTTGATAAGCTTTCTTATGATTTGCTAAATAAGGTTGAACAACATACAAATATTGACCATAACAACGACGTTGACAACCATGTTAACACGGGATTAGCAACTGTTTAGTTCTGTTTAAAATATGTCTTGATTTTTGTGACGAATAGATTCCTCGCCATAATTTTGTAAACATACGAAAAATCCTTCAATATACCTGTGGAAATTTATCTCTTCCGAGCAAAGATACGGCTATAACTCTGCTATATATTAACTTCGATAACAATTCATCTATTGTATCACACACGCGGAGGGACGCTAAAAATTGCCTACTCAACAAGTTTTGTCCGATTTGGTCCGAACATGCCAGCATGACGTCATTGCATATACTTATGACGTATTGTATACTAATGAGTGACGTCACTACGTACCCTCATTTGTATGAACATTAATTACCTCACCCTCATTTGTATGAATACTAATTAGCCACCATCACCACCCTTACGCACCCTCAAAAAGGGTCGAACGGTCCCCTGCGACCCCCTTGATTATATAGTAATTACCTGCAAACAAGTAATTACCATAATACCTACAATCAGGAGCAAAAATTATTGAGACAATCGCAAAAATGCCCCCTCACCCCCAATTCAATGTTGTGTGGATGACTGAAAAGAGAAAATTCAACCCACTTTTTCCAACATTGATCATGGGGGCAGGGAGGAGGCCGACGTACTTTAAAATGACCAAAAATGTGAAAAGTCTCATTATTTTTGCACGCGATTGTCCGAGATGGGGCTGTCTGGGGGTTAGCTGTCCAAAATTTGAAATTTTGCCAAAATCTAACGATCAAGATGACATGAGATTGACATATTTCAATCAATTAACCGAAATTTTTTTGTCGCCCAAAATATAGAAATTCTGCAAGGAGGCTGCGGGGGACCGGGCAAAAATAAAGAAGCTTTTGTAACGAATTTAATTTTTTACTATAATTTACTTACTAGAAAAAATCTTTGGGAAAATAGACAAGTTGCAGGCTAAACATGACCTATTAAAATATTTTGCGATATAGTAACAACACATCCAATAAGCCATAAAAATCTAATGTAGTCTTTTAACTACTCTTACCTCCTTTCAAGCTCAATTAGCCATCATTTCCTCAGGAGGCAATCATTATATGAGAGTTCCTCAGCCCAGCCATATGACGAAAAATGAGAAAACTTTGTCATTTATACTGCAGTATGTGCTGTTGTGCTTGTGGGATGTTCACCAACTAATCTAAAGTGATTATTTCATGTACATTTTATGCACTTAGCTTCACTAAGCAAACGCTGACACGTTACACACACGTTACACACACGTTACACTACACGTTACATCTACTTTACATAATAATCAATAGTAAAATATATAGAAATATGACACGTTGCACACGTTACACCAATTGTTTTTAAAAATAAATATATATATTTATTTTTAATAACAATTGGTGTAACGTGTCGTATCTCTATATGTTTTACTACAGATTATTATGTAACGTGTGGTGTAACGTGTGGTGTAACGTGTCTATAATCAGTACGTAAAAATAAATTGATATTTTGCGCATGTGCGACCAGATTTGCTTGAGCTCATTTCACATAATCCCAAAATCATAGGAGATGGAAGTTTGCAATAAATTCTAGTGCAAGTTTACGATCAGTAAGTCCATATATCAACATAAATAAAAATGCTTGAATTGGGTTTAAAATCTAGTGAGTATGTCAATCTTATACGTAATAATTCAGCTAAAAGTAGGAAAATCATTGAAATTTTTCTAAAATTGTATACAAGTAGGTCAGAACGATGCGTTGTCTGTTATAAAATACTTGAACGTAAAGAAAATATTCTGTTTGAGAAAAAAATATATACTTATGATTGTCAGCAATGGGAAAAAATAGTCTGAATTTTATTCATTATTTTATAATCTTCTTCCAATGTATATATTCATCAATTAATCGTCCTTTCCTAACAAAAATTAATAACTATAGTTTTCAAGATCCCCTATATTATTTTTACATGAAGTACTCAGTTATAGAAAACCGCTGAGAGAAAATATTATATAGCAAAAGGTTCATTAAGCAAGAAATCCAAGTCAGCGTCTTCCCTGGAGCACTAAGTTGAATCAACATGAACGAATTGCGTTTTATTCAAAAGTACAAATAGAGACAACCAGGAGCAAAAATTATTGAGACAACCGCATAAATGCCCCCCTCAGCCCCAATTCAATGTTGTGTGGATGACTGAAAAGAGAAAATTCAACCCACTTTTTCCAACATTGATCATGGGGGCAGGGGGAGGCCGACGTACTTTAAAATGACCAAAAATGTGAAAAGTCTCATTATTTTTGCACGCGATTGTAGTCAACTAGGTAATTACCAAGTCAACCTAATATAACCAGAATAGTGTGGCGGATATGTGCATGGATATTTCCGAAGAGGGTTAAAAGCACCGAATTGTGCACAGTACCTTTTTATGAGTAGAACAACATGCAAAAGTGGGGCCATCATGAAACTGTTTTTGTATCTGCGAAGCAGATATATTGCTTTCGCAAACGTACCGTACCGTAATATTACCGTATGTTAACACATAGCCATTCAGAGACCAGCTTATATAATTTAAGCCAATCAGCGATTATGTTACATCGTGTCTGCCATCTAACCTGCGAACGGGCATGGTTTGGCCTCGTGTTATTCACATCTATGGTTATTCAGGTATTCTCGCCATTTTGGATTTTCAAAGCTGTCTTATTTTCTCGCCAATATTCTACTATCAACATGGAAGTTTATCCTCATCTTGATCTGGTAAGTAGTCAATCTCTTCGGGGATCAAAACAATCTCTTCGGAGAGCAAAACAATCTCTTCGGAGAGCAAAACAATCTCTTCGGAGAGCAAATGAACAATCTCTTCGGAGAGCAAATGAACAATCTCTTCGGAGAGCAAATAAACAATCTCTTCGGAGATCAAAACAATCTCTTCAGAGACCAAACCAATCTCTTCGGAGATCAGAACAAGCAAATACATATAACACTGTACATTTATACCGTGCGCATAGTAGCTATATTAATACGAGTATAAATTCAGATCACAGTGCATTTAGTTGCAGATCGACTAGCTGTACGGAAATTAACGAAGCAAGCAAATGCTAAAAGATCTGGAGACCGTGCCCCGTCCAGATTGCCTTTAAAAAGAATTATATTAGCTATGAGAAAGAGAGAAAATAGATCATTTTCAAGCATTATTTTGTAAGAAATGTCGCCAAGTCATCCATTTTGAACAAGATAGCTAGTAATTTCAAGCAATGTTGTTTTCAATTTGTGCAAATACAACATATCTTTATTAATTCATTTGGATATTTTAAGCCATGTGTCAACATAAACATGAATACAGCAAAACAATCATTGTGTAATATGTTCTACAGTCAAAACATAGCAGGCAATATTGCCAATGAACAATATCACATATCTCAAAGGGCACTAATGTTGTCAGGAGATATTGAATTAAATCCTGGTCCTGTTCAAAACAACAGTCCAACTAGGTTGTCATCAAATGTAGTGTTACAACAAAGGTTAAGACGCTTTCAGTTAAGACCATTTGATGTTGGTGGTGATGGTGACGGTTTCTTTCGAGCTGTGTCACATCAAGTATATGCTAACCCTGAACGACACTTTGAAGTTAGAGCGGCTGGTATTGCATATATGAGAGATAATCCTGAGAGATTCATTGAAAGTAATACTGAAATCTCTTGGTTAGAATACCTCAATAATATGTCTATGCAAGGGACATGGGGCGATGCTATGATAATACAAGCTGTGGCTGATCAGCTTGAGTTAAAAATTACTATTGCAGAGACACATGAAAGGTTTTGTGAGTACAGTATAATACAACCTGTATCATCAACACAGCAACTAACTCATGTCTATTTCGGTCATATAGATGAGCATCACTATGTATCAACATTGCCATGTACTTCAATGTCAGGTTTTAGTGAGATATCAACCCAGAGCTCTCAGTCTAAGCAAACAAGAACACAGTATATAAGCAAATACATGAAACAAAAACGAGCTAATGAGACACAGAGCCCTGAGGCTAGGGAAAAGAGAAGAGTTTATGCCAAGGAATATAGGAAACGTAAACAGGCCAGTGAGAGTTCCCAGCCCTCAACACTGAGCATTGAGTCTAAACAAATGAAAAGACTGTACGCAAAGGAATATATGAAGCGTAAACGGGCCAGCGAGAGTTCCCAACCCTCAACACGGAGCATTGAGGCTAAACAAAAGAAAATAATATATGCAAAGCAATATAGGAAACAAAAACAGTACAGTGAGAGTTCCCAGCCCTCAACACTGGGCATTGAGGCTAAGCAAAAGAAAAGACTGTATGCAAAGCAATATAGGAAACAAAAATATTGTGAGATTGAACCGCTACAAAGTTTAATATCCAAATTTCATGATATTGTCTCACAAGGTCCTCTTTATATTTGCACTTGTTGTGACCAATTATGGTACAAGCATAGTGTCATTCCAGTCACAACACTTAAAGAAAATAATCCTGATGTTCAAAAAAGATTATTAATTAGAAAAAGTGTTAATAATATGGAGTGGTTGTGTAAAACCTGTAATAAGTATTGAAAAACAATAAGGTGCCTCCTTGTGCTGCCGTAAATGGGCTGCAGTTTCCGCAAAAACCTTCGTTTTTTTTTATCTAAATGAATTAGAGTGCAGATTGCTTGCTCCAAGACTTGAATTTCAAAAATTAATGCAGGATCCTAGAGGTAGACAACTAAAAATCAATGGAAACATTGTTAATGTTCCAGCACATGTTGTTAATACTGTTAACATGTTGCCAAGGTTTCCAAATGAGACCAGCACAATTAAAGTTAACCTTAAGAGAAGATTGCAATACAAAAGTTCAGCTTTATCACCAAATGTCAGACCAAATAAAGTAGCAGAAGCTGCCAAATGGCTTGTAAATAATGGTAATCTCTTTAAAGATGAAGGTATAACTTTCAATGACACTTGGCTTGAAGATAATTCAAATACTCAAATGGTATTTGATGATACTGACAATGATCAACTTCAGAGGGTTCAGAAAGTTTTGTAGACTGTAATGCAGAAAGCTTGAATTGTGATACTGAATGTAAAACCCAGCAATCATCTGCATGTGATGATGATGAACACTGGAGTGAAGACGAGGCAGAAATACCTGCTGGAATCACTGACACTATGTTAACATCTCCAGAATTTGTCACTGATAATGAACGTCAGCATATTTTAAATGTTGCACCTGGTGAGGGAAATAGGCCTATGAGTATATTTAGAGATAAATACTCAGGGGAATTAGCATATCCGGGTATATTTCTTTTACAGAAGCGACCAGACAATACAAATAGACCAACCAAAGTCCATTATAGTGAAATTTGTAAATCTGAGTTAAGAAGGTCTGACCGAAGGGCTGCAATGTAAAACAAAGAAATTGCAAATGAAGATTTTGCTTGGGCAATCACAAGTTGCATTGAGAAAATGTCAACGAAATAGTAACACAATCACTGCCGGTCAATTAAAACAACTGGGTGCATTAGATAACATGATTCATCAGGATAAAGGATTTAAATTTCTTAGAGCTGTGAGGGGTTCAACTCCATATTTTCAAAAAGCTACAAAGGATATATTTGCAATGATCAGGCAATTAGGATCTGCTTCATTATTTTGTAGTTTTTCTTCAGCGGAAACCCAATGGATTCATTTGCTGAGAATACTTGGTAAACTCGTTGATAACAAAACATACACTGATACTGAACTTGAGAACCTCAATTGGGAAGAGAAAAGTAGGTTAATTCAGAGCGATCCTGTGACATGTGCCAGGCATTTTGATTATCAAGTACACAAGTTTTTGCAAAACTTTCTTTTAAGTAATGCTGCACCTCTAGGAAAAATTGCAGACTGGTTCTATAGGGTTGAATATCAACAAAGAGGATCACCTCATATTCACATGTTAATATGGCTAGAAAATGCTCCTACATTCAGGGAATATTCTGATCGTGATGTTGTTTCATTCATTGATACGATAATCACATGTGAAAAGCCAACCGAGAATCCAGATTTACTTGCACTTGTAAACAGGCAAGTTCATCGCCATTCTCACACTTGTCGAAAGAAATCCAAAAGTGTGTGTCGTTTAAATAACCCACAGCCACCTATGAGGTCAACCAAAATTCTATATCCATTAGATATTGATATGGATGATAATGAAGTTGATCAACATAAAGATACTTGGAAATTTATAAAGAAACATCTGAATGATATGAAAGAGGGTGAGGACATTACATTTGACCAGCTGCTTGTAAATCTTAAACTGACAGAACAAAACTATTTGCTAGCTGTTCAATCTAGTCTCAAGACACCAACTATATTCTTAAAAAGGAAACCGAACGAACTAAGGATCAATAATTATAATGCTGTATGTCTCAGTGCATGGCGTGCAAATATGGATATTCAGTTTGTACTAGATGTATATGCATGTGCAATATACATTGTATCATATATATCCAAGGCTCAAAAAGGCATGAGTGAGCTATTGAGAACAGTTTGTGAAGAAGCAAAAAGGGGAAACTCAACAAGTGAGAGATATTGGAAATAG
>CACRXK020016038.1:0-11703 GCA_902702795.2 Paramuricea clavata | reverse complement strand
AATAATGCATCTTCGTCACCCTGACATGTACACGCGATAACGTGAACATCCCAAGATGAGAAGGTGACAGTGCTAAAGGCCCCCCATACGGTGTCGTCGGGTGCCTGAACAGTGCTTCCACTTTGGCAAAGCAAAATTTCTCGTTTTTGTCCTTTTTTTTCGCAAAATTTCCTTCCCAAAATTTTAAATTTCCTTCCATTTTTCCTTCCAATGTCAGTTTAAAATAGTATAGAAAATTTTGTATTGTACTGTACTCCCGATGTAAATTGAAGGTGTACTGCAGTATTCAAATAGTGAATCTCTAATTTAACCTGAAAAAACATGTTCTGTTGTCTCATTTTTTGTCTGTTTTCTCGAACGACATAGTACTTGAACGACTTTTTTATGAATTTGCTTTTGGACAAGGCACTTGTCCTGCACGCTTTCTACACCGTTTGCATTTGAAAAGTACTTGAAGCTTCATCTTCTGATGAGCTTGACTAGGTGTCGACTCAATATGAGCCATCATAATTTATAAATTACTTTTTTTGGTTTACAAATTTACAGTTTCCCTTTTTCCGACTGTTTAATTGTTCTTTAATTTTGGGATATAAAAATTAAAAACCCGCGAAAAAATTGAGCCCCCGTTATTTATGTACAAGTACTCTACTCAGTACTCACTTACTCACTGAAGACCTGTTAAGTCCCGAATTACCCCCATTCACCCTTGATGGTTATTTAAATGTCCGGAGTATTATTTTTATATATGTTTTTGAACTCAAAAGTTCATAATAAAGTGTTTAATCATATAAATTACTAGAAATTACTGAAAAAGTTTAAATTGTAAAATTTCCTTCCAATTTCCTTCCAAATCTTATTTCCTTTTATTTTTCCTTCCAAATGCCAAAATATCCTTTTGGAAGGAAATTTCCTTCCGAGTGGAAGCTCTGTGCCTGAAGCACTGTTGGAAACGGTCGCTGTGAGTCTTTTCAGTTCAATTTTATAGAGAAATAGTTTCGTTTGCGCTTGTGGGATTTTATCCTAGATATACGCATGTGCAGAATACACCATAAGTTCTATTCCCGTGTTTATCCAATACGCTATTTGAGTAAACCTTATCATTAATGATAATATGTAAACTAGAACACTATAATTGACCTCCGCTTGTGGAGATTTTAATTTAGGGCGATTAATTAAACTGAAATCTGTTCTATCACAATGCACTACAGTGCCTATGGTTATGTGTATATGCATGTCCTCACAAATGTCTAGTGTAACGTTAGATAGGTTCATTGTCATACGGTCCCGACAAGCAGCAACGTACAGTAGTCTTCCAGCCGAAAATAATTATGATTCGGGTCAGTAATTATAAAATAGATAACAAGTGAAAGTTGGCCGCGGTATTCCCATGCTATGCATACGATGTATTGTACATTATATCAACATACTGTATACTAGAGAATAGTTGTCCAGCTAAACATGTATGTCAAAATTATCACATCTTCTGTTTTTAAATCAACAATTCTGACGGATTTTGTGCAAGGACAGCTTCGGGTTCCGTTTCGTTTTGGCCGATGCTTGCCGGAAGTACACTTATTTACCGGAAGTTGTCGTCTCCTCCGCAGGCCCTTCGATCTTCGACTACGCGCGCGGCTCGACACAAATGAAAAACAAAAAAAAAACAAGAAAAAAAAAATAGGAGCCGAATTTAAGACCTCGGTGTCGTACCGACCCGAGGTAATAACAATACAATGGTGTAGTCCTAAGATTATAACAAGTTCTGGGCTCTCCAAGGAAGGCCGTAACTGTAAGGCATGAACCACCGGAAATATTTTTATTATTCATGGGCCTATGATAGACGATTTCACGCATTTTAAGCAAAGGTATAAAATGTGTAATTTTTTCATAGCAAGACAAAAAAATATCATCTTTACAAGTGATCATTATAGCCAGAATTATGTTTACTAGTCACTTCTTCAAAAATTTAACAGATATCGGAATAAATGTATTTCAATTCTACATTAATTCTCAAATCTTAATAAGCTCCTTGTCCTTCCTCCCCCAATATGCTGAGATTGTGGCTACCCTAATTGATGAATTCTTTAGATATTGCTGCTAAAATTTGAAATGAGAATAAACGTTCCGATAATATCAGGGAACTTAATGTAATTAGTAAAATATTTGCCTCATTTCCCTGTAATTAATTGGTAATAGTTTAGTTCATTGTTGTTCGTATAAATATCTTAGTTTAATATTGGAAAACTGTAGTATACACTAAAATACACAGGACGTGATAGAAAGCAAGTTTTACAGTATTATTTTTTTATATGTTAGTCGTTTGGTTACTGTATTTTTTAGAAAAATAACAATGCTAAAATATCGATTACCAATAACATTAAATAATATTATAAAATAACATGTATATAACGCGTATTCTGATTGGTCGAAAGCCGTGTTTGGACCAGGCCATCCAAACACGGAAGACTACCGTGTTGTTGTTATTTTATAAAACAATTACTTTATGGTTTCCGTGTTTGGATGGACTGATCGAAACACTTGGGAATGTTGCTTGAGTTAAGAAAAGCGGGCAAAATCACTCGCCTTCGGCTCGTGATTTCGCTCGCTTTTCTTAACTCTCGCAACATTCCCGCGTGTTTGGATCAGGCCATCCAAACACGGAAACCATAAAGTAATTGTATAATATGTAACGTGAAAAAATGTGAATAGGACAGTTGTAATAGTCCTTGACGGCCATTGATTTCTGTACACCTAAGTTATTAATAATAAGCAATTATTGGATGAGGCTGAGCATGATATCAAGAATTATTCAGACCGATGTCAATGTTATCTGCCGAAGCGAAGCTGAGGCGGATAACATAGACCGAGGTCTGAATAATTCTTGATATCATGCGAAAGCAGAATCCAATAATTGTTTTATTATACATTTAAAGACATGAGAAACGTATAAAACGATTCCTGTTCATGAGGTAGGAAAAGTACAATTTGAATATCAAACACCTTGCACAAAGTCAAAGGTCAGCTAAATATTATATTTCTACTTCTATTTACCCCTTTGTGGGTTTTTTCGTGCTTTCACTATCCTTATCTGCCAATAATTTGGAGAGTTCACTTTCATTCAGCGAAGCAAATCTGCTGCTGGCCATTGTTTGTTTTTTTCCCCGCGCTTTAGGTTAAAGCTTTTGGCCGCGCAAGGGTTTGGGCACGAGAGAGTCCAATAATTTTTTTTTTGGATGCAAGTTCGATCCAAAAAAACAATTATTGGACGCTGATGACGTCATGGGCGGAAAATACGTAATAAATGCCGAATACTGAAAATTAGCCGGTGCTTTCTGACCAATTAGAAACGAGAATACATATTAAATGTATAATAAGAAAATTTATTGATATCAACCATGCCATCGAGCAACAGAGCATTCCAAACAACAGTCCGAAGTATAAAATTGAAGTATAAAATTGAACCATAGTAGTGTCAGAAATTAAAATATTAAACTGATTCACAATTTGCTATAATACCAATGTGCATCATAATACCAGTGTTCTTAGTGTTGTAATGATCTATGACTATAGAAAAATTCATTCATTGCATAATTAGCTTTGTTTTAAATTAATAGGTCTGGAAATGTGTTTGATCTTCTGACAACAGCGGAAAAAAGAAATTTTCACAAAGTAAAACAGTTAGTTTAACATGGTGTTGATGTGAATGGCAAAAATCATTACGCTTATCATCCTCTTTACAGTGCGGTATTATCTGGTTCACTGGAAATTGTCAAATATTTAGTTGAACACGGTGCTGATGTAAATTTATATGCCTCCAGAAGTGATAGTCCTCTTCACACTGCAGCATCATCTGGTTCACTGGAAATTGTCAAATATTTGGTTGAACATGGTGCTAATGTAAATTTGAATAGCTCGATCGTTGGTACTGCTCTTCACTCTGCAGCATCATCTGCTTCACTGGAAATTGTCAAATATTTGGTTGAACATGGTGCTAATGTAAATTTGAATAGCTTGATCGTTGGTACTGCTATTCACTCTGCAGCATCATTTGCTTCACTGAAAATTGTCAAATATTTAGTTGAACATAATGCTGACGTAACTTTTGAAAATTATCGTGTTGGCAGTCCTCTTCACTCTGCAGCATCATCTGGTTCACTGGAAATTGTCAAATATTTAGTTGAACATAATGGTGATGTAAATTGTGAAATTGAACATGTTGGTAGTCCTCTTCACTCTGCAGCATCATCTGGTTCACTGGAAATTCTCAAATATTTAGTTGAACACGGTGCTAATGTAAATTTGAATACCTCGTTCGTTGGTAGTCCTCTTCACTGTGCAGCATCATCTGCTTCACTGGAAATTGTCAAATATTTAGTTGAACATGGTGCTAATGTAAATTTCAAGTTGGTAGTCCCCTTCATTCTGCAGCATCATCTGGTTCACTGGAAATTGTCAAATATTTATTTGAACATAATGCTGATGTAAATTGTGAAAATGGTCGTGTTGGTAGTCCTCTTCACACTGCAGCATCATCTGGTTCACTGGAAATTATCAAATATTTAGTTGAACATGGTGCTAATGTAAATTTGAATACCTCGCTCGTGGGTAGCCCCCTTCGCTCTGCAGCATCATCTGGTACACTGGAAATTGTCAAATATTTAGTTGAACATGGTGCTAATGTAAATTTGAAGACCTTGGTCGTTGGTAGTCCTCTTCACTCTGCAGCATCATCTGGCTCACTGGAAATTGTCAAATATTTAGTTGAACATAATGCTGATGTAAATTGTGAAAATGGTCGTGTTGGTAGTCCTCTTCACTCTGCAACATCATCTGGTTCACTGGAAATTGTCAAATATTTAGTTGAACATGGTGCTGATGTAATTCACAATGCTGCTCAGTTTGGTTCATTGGAAATGGTTAAATACTTAGTTGAACATGGTGCTGAACTAACAAATGAAGAAAATCTTGACATGCGCGCAATTCTATTTCTGGCTTGTGAAGATGGAAATCCTACTATTGTTGACTACCTTCTCCAACATGGAGCGATTAAAGACATGAATAACTGGAAATTGCAATCTCCTTTACGTATAGCGTGCCGGAAAGGTCACACCACTGTAGTTCAAATATTACTGAAATATAACGTTGATATACAAAAAGAGAAGGAACCATTAATATGTGGCAATGACGAGATCATAAATATTTTGAATGTGGATTTAAAGAAGTCCCTTAAACATCGAGAAAAAATTCAGATTTTGAAAGGAATAGACAACGTAAACTTGACAAAGGTAATATTATATTTTTTGTTGCATGCAGAGAAAAATTGTCTATTTATTGGTTATTAATGTTGGCTTAAAAGGGCAGATAATGTGGAGCATACCGTGTTGCGGTGTTGTCCGTTTAATCGAGTGCCCGTTTCATATTTTTATTGTGTTTTGTCTCAAGATTTCAATCACATCATTCGCAAAATTGCTGAATTATATTGCAGGTCCATGACTTCAACTTTTGGCCAGGCGATTCAATAATATTAATTGTTTACCTAAAATTTATCACCAATAGAACAATGCATTTTTGCTTTCTTTCATCATATTATTAGCATCTAATAATTTACACCAAACAAATACTTTTCATCTTTCTTATATTCATTTTCAAATGAATGGCTACAAATCAATCAACATTACTTCTTTCAAGGGACAGTTGGGAAATTTCTTAACTTGGTTACATAATTATGTATCTTTTCATGCTCCAGCGGAAATAATTCTGAATTCAAAACCATACTCGATGTAGAACTATTTCATTCGTCAGTCATATTGATAAAAAAATTCTTTTTTGTACCATAGGTTGGACCGCCTGTGAAGTATTTTTCACCTCAGAAGTCTTTGAAACTTGGCAAAGGTTCAATGGGTGTTGTTTATGTTGGTATCTTGGAAGATGGTGCTGAAGTGGCTGTGAAGAGGATCTTAAAACAAGAGTTTGAAGACACAGCTAAAAATGAGCTAGAAATTCTGAGTCGAATTGATGCAAGCAAGTCACCATTTATAGTAAGCTATCGAAAATGTTTAGAAGATGCCACTTTTGTATATATAGTTTTAGATCTCTACGAAGAAACATTGACAGAACACGTTCGTACTCAAAGATTGGAATATCTGCAAGATCGTGGTCCAAGAATGATTAAAGACATCTTAAGCGGAATTGAATTTCTTCACAGTCGAAAAATTTTGCACAGAGATCTTAAACCATCAAATGTCTTGGTTGATCTCGAAGGTCACATGAGATTGGCAGACTTCGGAATAAGTCGTGTTTTGAATGAAGAAGAAACCACAGTTCATACAGGTGCGAAGGGAACCCGAGACTGGATGCCAGCCGAAGTAATTGAAGCAATATATCAAGAAGAGAAAGGACGTTTTAAAAAGAAATCTGATGTTCAGGTCGCAGGTATGATCGCTTTCTATATTTCAACCAAAGGTGAGCATCCTTTTGGTCCTGCGCTTGAACGAATGATAAACATCTCAAAAGGATCTCCTGTTAACTTGGACATGCTTCGCGATCTTCAAGTTCGGAAATTCATTTCATGGTTGATCAGTCATAACATTAATGATAGACCTTACGCTGCTGATGCGTTGGCGGATTCATTTATGGTCCATGTAACAAATTCTCTCAGGAAAATTATATTACAAAAATCCCGTACATAGCAAAATCCTTTTTCCCTTCATAACTGCTCCAATGTAAAATTAGAAAGATAGTCTAAAACTATCCCGGTTGCCAAACTGTTGCTAAAATACGCAAACCCAACCGATTGCCTCTCAACAGAAATACGCAAATAAAAGGAATTATACCAATATTAAGAATACTGAAGTCATGAACATCGAATCCATATTCGCCATGTAAACCACGGTGTATTAACATTGGAATGACAAGAAGAAACAGGAGTAACAGTAACAGAATGAATTTCGAGTAGTAGAATTCCGTTCTAATTATGTGGATTACTGTCAAAGAAAGACGAGTTTTAAAGTGCTAATGCAATTTTTATGATTGCATTGCTATAATTGTAATTGCTACAATAATATTTTTAATTTTTTTTTTATTGACTTACAATCATATTATATAAAAAATACACATACAGCTATGATTGAAGGATTGGACAACAGAACTAGAATCCCATACTAAGTCCATCCATCTAAAACTAAAACACGACATATTACGGACTGCAAACTGGACAACGTAAATACTGATTTTACAGGCCTTTATACTATATAAAACATGCAAGAATAAATACATAACTACACTACTGTGAAATTATTTGTGAGGTTCAGTTTTGACGCCCACCACCACCACCGCCACCACTAGTTAGAAACCACTTAGCACTTACATGCAAACCAGGTCAGCGCGAGGTAGTGATAGCGGTAATGGAAATCAAAAGTGACTCCAGCCATTTTACACCAGACTTTAGTCGTAACAACACGTATTTTACAATATAAACATGCAAGAATAAACACTACACTATCAAAATTATTCGCGAGATTCAGATTTGACCACCACCACCATCATCACTAGTTGGAACCACTAACCACTTACATGCAAACTAGGTCAGCGCGAGGTGGTGATGATGGTACCGGAAATCAAACCCAAAAACCTCGCTATTTAACACCAGACCAGCTACGAACAGCAGGTGATATTGCTCGAGCGACATTTCAAGCAAATAGTTTTCCATGTCCTTGGACGCTCAACATCAGAGTCCGAGTTTAGTTTATTAAGAGAATGAGTATATAGTTTGGATTTGAATATAGCGCAAGAGTTCGATGACTTGATATGACTAGGCAGATTATTCCATTGTAGTATTGTTCTGTTAAAGTGTTTATGAAACGAAATTTTCAGGTCCCTTTTTTTTGGGATATTCTGATGGAGTTTTTTACGCTGAATATCGTGAGCTAATCCGTTTTTGACATAGTGATATAGAAAGTGCCTTTTTTTACTCTGAAAGTGGCATTTTTTGACCAATTATACGTCCGAAGTCTGGGACCGAGTTTTGTGACATGATGACGTCACTGGTTAGAGTCGTGTTTTGTTGTTTTGAACATTCCGTATTTATAAATGTCTACACACGTTCGATAATTGTTGCTGCTATTTTTGCTAAAAGTGTCCGATTTAATTTAGAATCAAATATGGACGCTTTAAGTGAAGATCTATCTAAAAACAAGTCAACTTGTGACAGCGGCGACGATGACAGCGATGAATTCGTATTTGAGGGCAACTTTTTGCCTTATCAAGGTGAGCCACTTGCTTCTTCTGGCAGCGAAGACATTGATACCAGTGAAGACGATGAAGAAGACGAGGATGGTATTCTAAGGGAGGTTTTAGAGCAGCGATATGAAAAGGTTGTGCCAGTACAAAGCTGGTAAGCCTTCGAATGTGTATTTTAATATGAAATGATGCAAATGATGCCGTTATATCCATGAGTTCGTGCAATGCTTGAATGTAATGCTGCTCAGCAGTATTATAAATAATCTCGATAAATATACTGTATTTGTGTAGGTGCAAATGTGGGAACTGCAACGATTCGTTGCTTGTTGGGTCTCGTGAATATCGCTGCTGTAAAGAAATTATCGAAGCGACAGGAAAATGTACATTTAAAGGGTTAGACGCCATGTGTATAACCAGCCATGTAGATTTCGATCCCTTGACTAATAAAACAGTCCTGTTACAAGTTGGTCCTTTGCTCAAAACTAAAAGTGATAGGCGCTACAACAAGTATGGCCACACAGAAAACGAGTAAGTATTTACTGTAGTATTAAAGGACACGAGGAAATAAATCTTGACCACAATGAACAAATTCTCATGAGCATTTTATAATGACAGTGACAGTATGCCTCTTGTAAAATGTAATGCTTGTTTATGTTTGATGCTTATAATAAACTCAAGCTAAATAGAGGTATAAAACAATATTATAGTTTACCAAAAATCCAAAATGCCACAGGTTTTGACTTATACAAAGAGACCATCATAACTTTATTTGATTTATAAACAAAGGGTCAAGTTAATATCTGGCAATTTAAAAATTATTTGGTTGTTACAATCCCCCATACATACTGCAGGTATTGTCACAGTTACAATATAATATTGCTTCATCTGAGTGTAAGTATTTGTGACTGAACGGTTTTATGGTGCCATTGACAACTTTTTTACTTTTACGTGTACCGGGTTTCCCCCAAAAAAGTACTCCTGTTTGATTCGTAATAACTTCTAAACAAGTAAAGCTTTTAAAACGAAATAACTTGCATCAAATAGAGGAAGGATTAACTTAGATTTTGATATATTACAGTTGTATTTCACTTAAAATTCACGGAGATATTAATGTTTAAAATCGGGAGCATATTTCTCGATGTGTCTGAAACATGCAAAAAACGGTGTATCAAATATTAATCAAGATTTGCCCGACTGAAACATGCACTATTGCCAGTAAATAAATGACACTTGACAAATTGTTTATTATGAAACAAAGTATTATTATATGTACAAAATACAAGCAAGATTTATTCGTCCGAAATTCGCGTGTGTTCCTAGCACGAATACGTTTCCTTATTTCATGAGACCACTGCATCGCGAAGAATCGTCATCGATCGTTGGTAGTTCTGAATTAGGGCATGCTGTCACAATGGAATTGTGAAGCTCTTCTAACTTCTGCAACGTTCTGAAATCTTGTTAAGAACACCCAAACTCTTTTGCCTTTTCTTAATCTTGGCAAGTTCAGAGAAAACTGAGAATTATATGAAACACAATCAAACCATACAACTTCATAAGACATTATAACAATCAAGCAACTCCCCAGAGACATGCAACATTTTTGGAATAAAACGTAACAAAATAGTATAGCATTGATATACGCGGTGATGCGTATTTGCAAAAACCAATATTACTTCTTTCAATAAAGAATAATATTCATCCTGCTCTAATCGAGAAATAATCCACTCAGTCTGTTTGAACCCATTAAAAACATAAAAAAATTATGCTATTTAAGAAAAATTTAAGCGCCTGCCTTCCATTGTCTTTCATGTACCTTTAAGTTTGTAAAGACCTATTAAATACTTGCATAATTTCGAAGTTCATATTTCAGGAAACAATGAGCTAAAACTTACATGTAAGATGTCTAAATCTATATGCCATATCCCTTACAAACCCTAACGACAATTCGCTGAAAATTATACAAGTTAGCCGGATATGTCATTAAGCAAACAAACGCTGGAATTAATATTTGATATGCCGATTTTCGCTAATTTTAGACACATCCCAAAATATGCTCCCGATTTTGAACATTGATATCTCCGTGACTTTTTAAGTAAAATACAACTGTAATATATCAAAATCTAAGTTAGTCCTTCCTCTCTTGAATGCAAGTTATTTCTCTTTAAAAGCTCTACTTGTTTAGGAGTTATTACGAATCAAACAGGAGTACTTCTTTTTGGGACACCCGGTAGTTGCATATCGTTGGCTTGCAAGATGGCTATTCGGTGAGATGGGCTGGGAAAATACCCGACCACTGGCTGCCTGTGTTTATCACAACATTAGAAAGAGATCAGCAGTCACTAGCAGAACATTTGAAATATTGTTTATCATATCATGTAGTTTAACAAAATCAATGTGGCTGTTTGAACTGTCTCTCATTTGCATTCAATGGTTAGTGCTATCTTAATATGCTTCCAACAACCTGACCAGTGACCAGGAGTGTTACATTACTCTGGAGTAGGACAGTGTGACCTGGGATGTCCTTTCATTGCTTGTTTACATTTTTTGCAGCAACGTGTTTTTTTGGTTGGAGGCAACGTGTTTTTTTGGTTGGAGGCTCTTGTTCTTTCTCCTTTTCTTTTTCTTGATCTTCACCTATATAATAAGAAATAGACATTTTAATTTTTACTAATTTGTCCATTTTCTAACCCTTTTTAGATTAAATATATGACAAGTTTGAATAGATTAATTGTATACATGATTTACCTGGTGGGAATAGTTGGGCAATCTTCCGTTTCCTCAAACCATCATTTTCTATGGCATCTTGTTTTGTTGCTCTCTCAGGAAATTGTCTGTTCAAAGGTTCCGGGCATTTTGCTTTAAACTTTTTCTTGATCTTTTCTCTCTCTTCTTTTGACGTGGTGAACATCATTTCTTTGATCTTTTCAACATAACCTGGAAAGTAGTTTTCATAACAGTATATAAAATTGAGTACGTTTGTGCCCGAACGTCATGGTAGGCTGTGGGCAGCTTGTCATGGCTCAGACAGAACCGAACAATATGACAAACTGTTATTGCTGAATACATTAGCACCATTGCAGTATGGTAGGTTCATCGTATTTCCATGCATACATTACATGCATTACACTGCATACAGAACTGTAACTGTGTCACATCAAGTGCTAGCAATCCTTCTTTGATAGGTAAAATTGTCTGGCATTAGACAGAATAAAATGATAATGTAGGGTGTGTCAGTGAGCGTTAGGGTGGATAGTCTGGTTAAGAAAAAGACCTTACAATAAGTGGGGGGCTCTGCAACTTCGCGTAGAACTTCATCACCCATTTTGAACTTTGGATATGTTACATTGATGTAACTCTTGCCATCCTTAGTTTTCTTTGTTTTTCTTTTAACATTCTCATTGAAATGGAGACTGGCCAGTACATGTATATGCCTATATAACAAATAAAAAGACAATTGAAAATAGTGCA
>CACRXK020016037.1:0-11705 GCA_902702795.2 Paramuricea clavata | reverse complement strand
CTTTTGCCATTTTTCATAAATGGGTAAAAAACAGCAAAAAAGTAAGGCTATAGCCTTAACTTTTCGTCCATTTTTAGCGACTTTTTCCATTTTTCATAATTGCCACTTATTTCATTTTTGAAAAAATGACAAAAAATGGCTAAAAAGTAAGGCTATAGCCTTAACTTTTCGTCCATTTTTCGCCACTTATTTCATTTTTGTGTTTCAAGTGCGTGATGCCAGGTTCGATTCCTGGTTGTATCAGGAGCATTTTAGCGACGGGCGTTGTTGTTAATTAATTCCACCTGAGAGAAGAATGAGTTAAGTGGAATAAAAAAGAACATAAAACAAGTGCTGGCGAGATGGTCTAGTGGTAAGGACGAAGTGTTGCAAGTGCGTGATGCCAGGTTCGAATCCGGATTGTATCAAGAGCATTTTAGCGACGGGCGTCGTTGTTAATTAATTCCACCTGAGAGAAGAATGAGTTAAGTGGAATAAAAAAGAACATAAAACAAGTGCAGGCGAGACGGTCTAGTGGTAAGGACGAAGTGTTGCAAGTGCGTGATGCCAGGTTCGATTCCGGGTTGTATCAAGAGCATTTTAACGACGGGCGTCGTTGTTAATTAATTCCACCTGAGAGAAGAATGAGTTAAATGGAATAAAAAAGAACATAAAACAAGTGCAGGCGAGACGGTCTAGTGGTAAGGACGAAGTGTTGCAAGTGCGTGATGCCAGGTTCGATTCCGGGTTGTATCAAGAGCATTTTAGCGACGGGCGTCGTTGTTAATTAATTCCACCTGAGAGAAGAATGAGTTAAGTGGAATAAAAAAAACATAAAACAAGTGCAGGCGAGACGGTCTAGTGGTAAGGACGAAGTGTTGCAAGTGCGTGCTGCCAGGTTCGATTCCTGGTTGTGTCAAGAGCATTTTAGTGACGGGCGTCGTTAATTAATTCCACCTGAGAGAAGAATGGGTTAAGTGGAATAAAAAAGATCATAAAGCAAGTGCAGGCGAGACGGTCTAGTAGCAAGGACGAAGTGTTGCAAGTGCGTGGTGCCAGGTTCGGTTCCTGGTTGTATCAAGAGATACAAATTAGAAAATAGGATCTGTTTATTTTTCGAACGAAATAAAAAAATCGATGTCTTGGGTTGCCTGTGCGTTGGACACAGTAGCCCAAGACAAGGCACAGTAGCCCAAGACGGTTTTTTTCAAAAGAAATAGAAAAATAATCAATCACAAGGGGAACCGCGTCCTCAATCACACGGGAAACCCCACACCAGGAACCTTGTCCTCACCGTCGAAAGAAATAAAAACATCGATGTCTTGGGTTGCCTGTGCGTTGGACACAGGTAGCCAAAGACAAGGCACAGATAGCCCAAGACAAGGCACAGGTAGCCCAGGCCGGTTTTTTTCAAAAGAAATAGAAAAACAATCAATCACAAGGGGAACCACGTCCTCAATCACACGGGAAACCCCACAACAGGAACCTTGTCCTCACCGTCGAAAGAAATAAAAAAATCGATGTCTTGGGTTGCCTGTGCGTTGGACACAGCTAGCCCAAGACAAGGCACAGGTAGCCCAAGCCGGTTTTTTTCAAAAGAAATAGAAAAATAATCAATCACAAGGGGAACCACGTCCTCAATCACACGGGAACCACACCAGGAACCTTGTCCTCACCGTCGAAAGAAATAAAAAAATCGATGTCTTGGGTTACCTGTGCGTTGGACACAGGTAGCCCAAGACAAGGCACAGGTAGCCCAAGACGTTTTTTTCCAAAAGAAATAGAAAAATAATCAATCACAAGAGGAACCACGTCCTCAATCACACGGGAACCGCACCAGGAACCTTGTCCTCACCGTCGAAAGAAATAAAAATATCGATGTCTTGGGTTACCTGTGCGTTGGACACAGGTAGCCCAAGACAAGGCACAGGTAGCCCAAGACGTTTTTTTTTCGAAAGAAATAGAAAAATAATCAATCACAAGGGGAACCACGTCCTCAATCACACGGGAACCATGTCCTCAATCACACGGGAACCACACCAGGAACCTTGTCCTCACCGTCAGGAACCTGGTCCTCAGCATCAGGAACCTTGTCCTCAGCGCCTGGAACCTTGTCCTCAGCGCCAGGAACCTTTTCAAAAAGTGGCAAAAATGACAAAAAAGTAAGACTATAGCCTTAACTTTTCGTTCATTTTTCGCCGCTTATTTCATTTTGAAAAGGTGTCAAAAAAATGGCAAAAAAGGAAGGCTATAGCCTTAACTTTTCGTCCATTTTCGCCGCTTATTTAATTTTTGAAAAAGTGACAAGCGCATAATATTAACTTTCACGTTTTTTTCGATTACACAGGTGGAAAAACCTGCCGTTTACCTCCACGGACAAGTCTAGTGATGCACGACTAAGGCATCGACAAAAAGCCTATTGGTGATAGATTCCAAAAATACAATTTTCATACCAGCCCAAATTCAAGTCTCTGCTACACGAGCTTTAAATTCAATAGAACATAAGGTTCGAAAGCGCATAATATTAACTTTCACGTCTTTTTCGATTACACGTGCAGCTGGAAAAACTTGCTTTTTATGTCCACGGACTCTCTAGTTATGCAAGAACGAGGCATCAACAGAAAGCCTATTGACCGTAGATTCCAATAATACAATTTTCAGACCGTGCCAAATTCAAGTTTTTCCTACAGGGGCCTTGAAATTCAATGGAACACAAGGTTCGAAACAGCATATTAACTTTCACGTTCTTTTCGATTACACAGGTGGAAAAACCTGCCGTTTACCTCCACGGACAAATCTAGTGATGCACGAGTAAGGCATCGACAAAAAGCCTATTGGTGATAGATTCCAAAAATACAATTTTCATACCAGCCCAAATTCAAGTCGCTGCTACAGGTGCCTTGAAATTCAATGGAACATAAGGTTCGAAAACGCATAATATTAACTTTCACGTCTTTTTCGATTACACGTGCAGCTGGAAAAACTTGCTTTTTATGTCCACGGACTCTCTAGTTGTGCAAGAACGAGGCATCAACAGAAAGCCTATTGACCGTAGATTCCAATAATACAATTTTCAGACCGTGCCAAATTCAAGTTTTTCCTACAGGGGCCTTGAAATTCAATAGAACACAAGGTTCGAAACAGCATAATATTAATTTTCACGTCTTTTTCGATTACACATGCAGCTGGAAAAACTTGCTTTTTATGTCCACGAACTCACTAGTTATGCAAGAACGAGGCATCAACAGAAAGCCTATTGACCGTAGATTCCAAAAATACAATTTTCAGACCGTGCCAAATTCAAGTTTTTCCTACAGGGGCCTTGAAATTCAATAGAACGCAAGGTTCGAAACAGCATAATATTAACTTTCACGATTTTTTCGATTACACAGGTGGAAAAACCTGCCGTTTACCTCCACGGACGAATCTAGTGATGCACGAGTAAGGCATCGACAAAAAGTCTATTGGTGATAGATTCCGAAAATACAATTTTCATACCAGCCCAAATTCAAGTCTCTGCTACAGGAGCCTTGAAATTCAATGGAACATAAGGTTCGAAAGCGCATAATATTAACTTTCACGTCTTTTTCGATTACACATGCAGGTGGAAAAACTTGCTTTTTATGTCCACGGACTCTTTAGTTATGCAAGAACGAGGCATCAACAGAAAGCCTATTGACCGTAGATTCCAAAAATACAATTTTCAGACCGTGCCAAATTCAAGTTTTTCCTACAGGGACCTTGAAATTCAACAGAACACATGGTTCCAAACAGCATAATATTAACTTTCACGTTTTTTTCGATTACACAGGTGGAAAAACCTGCCGTTTACCTCCACGGACAAGTCTAGTTATGCACGAGTAAGGCATCGACAAAAAGCCTATTGGTCATAGATTCCCAAAATACAAATTTCATACCAGCCCAAATTCAAGTCTCTGCTACAGGAGCCTTCAAATTCAATAGAACATAAGGTTCGAAAGCGCATAATATTAACTTTCACGTCTTTTTCGATTACACATGCAGCTGGAAAAACTTGCTTTTTATGTCCACGGACTCTCTAGTTATGCAAGAACGAGGCATCAACAGAAAGCCTATTGACCGTAGATTCCAAAAATACAATTTTCAGACCGTGCCAAATTCAAGTTTTTCCTACAGGGACCTTGAAATTCAACAGAACACATGGTTCCAAACAGCATAATATTAACTTTCACGTTTTTTTCGATTACACAGGTGGAAAAACCTGCCGTTTACCTCCACGGACAAGTCTAGTTATGCACGAGTAAGGCATCGACAAAAAGCCTATTGGTGATAGATTCCAAAAATACAATTTTCATACCAGCCCAAATTCAAGTCTCTGCTACAGGAGCCTTGAAATTCAATAGAACATAAGGTTCGAAAGCGCATAATATTAACTTTCACGTCTTTTTCGATTACACATGCAGCTGGAAAAACTTGCTTTTTATGTCCACGGACTCTCTAGTTATGCAAGAACGAGGCATCAACAGAAAGCCTATTGACCGCAGATTCCAAAAATACAATTTTCAGACCGTGCCAAATTCAGGTTTTTGCTACAGGAGCCTTGAAATTCAATAGAAAATAAGGTTCGAAAGCGCATAATATTAACTTTTACGTCTTTTTCGATTACACAGGTGGAATATCTGCCGTTTACCTCCACGGATAAGTCTAGTGATGCACGAATAAGGCATCGGCAAAAAGCCTATTGGTGATAGATTCCAAAAATACAATTTTCATACCAGCCCAAATTCAAGTCTCTGCTATAGGAGCCTTGAAATTCAATAGAACATAAGGTTCGAAAGCGCATAATATTAACTTTCACGTCCTTTTCGGTTACACATGCAGCTGGAAAAACTTGCTTTTTATGTCCACGGACTCTCTAGTTATGCAAGAACGAGGCATCAGCAGAAAGCCTATTGACCGTAAATTCCAACAATGCAATTTTTAGACCGTGACAAATTCAAGTTTTTGCTACAGCGGCCTTGAAATTCAATAGAACACAAACTGGCTCGAAACAGTATAATATTAACTTTCACGTTTTTTTTCGATTACACAGCTGGAAAAACCTGCCGTTTACCCCCACGGACAAGTCCAGTGATGCAAGAGTAAGGCATCGACGGAAAGCCTATTGGTTATATATAGATTCCAAAAAGACAATTTCCAGGGTGGCCCAAATTCAAGTCTCTGCTACAGGAGCCTACGCGTCTAATTTTAATTCAAGAAACTAATTTTTGTCTGGCCTCAAATACTCCGGCAACACTGCCTTCGAATGCTAAAAGCAAGCATAACTTTTTGGTTTGAAAGCAATCTTTATTTACATTTTTGTATATGATTTACAACATGATACATATTTTACACTTTAATTAATGTTGCGCGATATTTATGTTAATATAGAAACATTAGGCTGCGTCAACAATTGCTACCTAACACTAGGTATACAGTTATATTACATCAAGTACGGTGTTGCTCACAAGCAATAGCGGTTCTGCTGACTTTTCGTTTGCAGGCGGATCCTTGTTTGGTCTGCGCCCCACATCTTCTGGTAACGAGATTGCGTTTTGAAGGTGTACTCATCATGGTAGTGGAGATAG
The DNA here is from genome assembly GCA_902702795.2 of Paramuricea clavata. Taxonomy (NCBI): domain Eukaryota; kingdom Metazoa; phylum Cnidaria; class Anthozoa; order Malacalcyonacea; family Plexauridae; genus Paramuricea; species Paramuricea clavata. The sequence continues at coordinate 6,120 of CACRXK020016037.1, read as the reverse complement.
TGGTGTTGGTAGACTGTTCAGCGGTCAGGTTAAGATGACGTTTAGCGTTGTCTGCCTCGGCCGTGTTGAACGTAACCGAGGGAGAATGATGAGGAGCATGGCTAGGATTAGGCGTCGACGAACGATTGAACTCACAAGCCCAAGAACTTGATCGCGGTAAGTTTGGCTCTAAAGGAAAAATGAAAACAACCCGATGGTGATCAAATGAACTCAAATAATTTGCTGAAAATAGACCATTTGGAAATGGATCCTGATGGCATGGAGAACAATGGGATTTTCAAAAGAATGAAAAGACAATGGAACATTGCGATTACTGGATCTGTGGATCATGACTGGATGGCATGGAGAACAGTGGAATTTTCAAAAGAATTAAAAGAGAATGGGAATTACGATAATTGGATTGTGACTGGATGGCATGGAGAACATTCAACAATGGGATTTTCAAACGAATGAAAAGACAATGGAACATTGCGATCGTTGGATCGTGATTCGATGACATAGAGAATAGCGGGATTTTTAAAACAATGAAAAACCAATGTAACATTCTGCTTACTGGACTGTGACTGGATGTCTGGTTAGCACTCATGCTAACGTCATGCTGGATCAGTTCACTGTGCTGAATATCACAGGAAAAGTTGTATTCGGCATTGTTACCTTGGAGACTGTTATTGTAATACGAAAAATTTCCTCCGCCTGCACGAAAGGGTGTACAAGGCCCAATAGGTTCGGGTGGGGGCAGGCTATCAATATAATTCTTCGTTGATCCCAATTCCAGATTATTCATTCCTGCTTTCAAAGCGTCAGCTTTCTTCTGCGTGATTTCGAATGCGTAATGACCTGGAAACGAAACCGGAATAATAGAGGATTTCATCTATAGACTAAATTTTGAACAAAATCCATCACCACAGCTAGAAAGAGCATGTTAAAATTAGTAAAATTGCAAAGTTTGGTTGCGAAATGTTGTAAAATGAGGAACATATATATAGCCCTGCGAAATTTGCAAATTTTGTATTAATTTGTATTACGCACGGGAAATGCACCACTTTCGGCAAATGCACCACTTTCGGCAATTTGTATTACGCACGGCAAATGCACCCAAATTTGCAAATTTCGCAAGGCCGGCTATATTTTCCGCAGTTTACAACATTTCGCGGCCAAACATTGCAATTTTACTAATTTTAACATGCTCTAACTAGCTGCGGTGATGGATCTTGTTCTTCTTGCCGAGATCAAAATTTAGTGCAGTGTAGTTGGAATCATCCATTTACGCCGCTCAGTCATTATAAATTGATTTGGAAGCATTGAAAATAATTAACAATTATTGGATGAGGTTTTTGTGATATGCGGAATTATCAAGGTCGAGGTACGAGACCTTGATAATTTTGCATATCGCAAAAACCGAATTCAATAATTGTTTTATTATACATTTGAAGAATAATAAACATAGTATTTTAATACTATGTTTATTATTCTTCAAATGTATAATAAAACAATTATTGAATTCGGTTTTTGCGATATGCAAAATTATCAAGGTCTCGGTAAGCGTTATATTCAATATGATTTCTGGCAAAGCTGTTCAAGTAAAACGTTTCTATAAACAAGTCTCCGGAAGTCCAGCAGTTAAATTAATTACAAATATAAAAGAAACATATTATCGTTAAGATGTTAACGTATTAAAATATTTACTTGTTAAAGTAAACATTACAATTATGAAATGTACATTCATTTGAAAATTGAAATGTACACTCATTTGAAATGTACACTCATTCAATTTCACGCAACCTACACAAAATTCAGTTATCTGCTAGCAGATAACTGAGTTATCTGCTAGCAGATAACTGAATTTTGTGTAGGTTGCGTGATTGCGCGATTTAACTGTAAGCTCTTAGCCAATCAAATTGCTTTTACCAACTACAATGTATAATAATAAGAGTAAATTTTTCAGAGTCGCGACTGCGCATCCAAATAACGGCTTCTGCGCCGGGATGGATGGCAATTCTACGAAAGCTTCGGATTGACATGGATACGGCTACCTGAAAGATACTGTAAGGAGAATTTCGACGTTTCGAGGAAGCGTCTTAAATATTAATAATTCATGAGAAAAAGACGAAGGAAATCACTGCTTATATGTGATAAAAAATCATGTTCATTTACACAAATTTTAGCTTGATTTTCTAGGCATAGACAACGTTGATTTTTTAAAAATTACTTCGCCAATGAACTCATAAGATGGTCGTTTTTTAAGCCATTTAAAATATTCCCAGTCCGTGGTTTTATCAGATATAACTTACAGTGAAACCGGGTGTTCTCGTGCGAGCAGCATTGCAATATTGTCCCACAATATTGCAATTTTGATAGGCAGATTGCTCTCAGCAAATTGCAACCGACGCGAACAAATTGCACGTTGGAAATTCACCAAAGATTTGTAAAGAAAGCCTCTGATTGGATTATAAGAAAGAGGGAAGCCAGCCAATCAAATAGTCTGAGCAACTGGATTGGTGCTTGCCCCTTTCTTATAGTCCAATCAGAGGCTTTGTTTACAAACCTTTTGTGAATTTCAACCTGCAATTTGTTCGTGTCGGCTGCAAATTTCTCGGGGCAATCTGCCTAACAAAATTGCAATATTGTGGGACAATATTGCAATGATGCTCGCAAGGGAACATCCGGTTTGACTGTATATCTGATAAACCACGGAGGACTGCGAATGTTTTAAATGGCTTAAAATATAAGACACTCGGCTGTCGTCTCGTGTTTTATATCTGATCGTCCTCGAACCCCCCCTCTTCCCCCCGACATAGCTAGCCGCCTACTTCTGTCAAAAAGCCCTTTACTGGGAACCCAATACAGTTTTAGCACTCACCAATGACGACAGCTAATATCAGCATGGTCATCGTCATATACGACATTCCCGCCATGAGCTTGATCTCAACCCAAGCGTTGAATGGTACGAGGATAAGAGTGAACACGCGGGATATAGTAGGACCATTGATGAAGAGCACGAACATCGTCATGGCGACGAAGAACAGAAAATGACCGAAACACGTGGTTAGGCAACCAAGCCGGTTCTCAGCGCCCCCGAATTGACTGGCCAACCAGGATAGGCGGACGTCGAATCTTGCTTCAAAATCTTTAATAGACTGGGTAAGAATTGAGGATTAGAAAGGCTTTTTAAATACTGTACCACCCACACACTTAGAAACGCACAAGTTGTAACAAACCTGCAGAGGACTTGTACACACGCAAAAGTCTCACATCTTGTAGCAAGTCTGCCAACAAGCCGTCAACAAGTTGTGTTCGCACTGCTTGTCCCAAGTTGTTAACAAGTTTGTAACAACTTGTTAACAGTTGAAACAACCTTGTTGATGTTATCAGACGTGTTGCAAGGTTGTTCCAACAAGTCCGATACAGCCGTGATATAACAATATTGTTACAACCTTGTATCGTCAACCTTGTAACATTCTTGTTGTATCTGTATCAAACTTGTTAGAACAACCTTATGACAAGTCTGATAATGTTATCAAGCTTGTTACAAGTTGTTAACAGCTTGTCCCAAACTTGTTACAACAACTGGGAACAAGTAGTGCGAAGACAACTTGTCGACAACTTGCGAGCAGATTTGTAACAACTTGTTTGCAGACCTGCAACAACTTGTGCGTTTTTACGTGCGTAGTATAGCAATGCTGTTCCAACAACTTGTCAACAGAATGTGTTCGCACTGCTTGTTCCCAGCTTGTTGACAAGTTGTTAACGGCTTGTTGACAACTTGTCACAAAATTGTTGAACTTAACAGACTTGTTACAAGTTGTTTCAACAACTTGTTATCGTCCTGCAATTCAACAATTTGTCAACGAGTTGCGAGTGACAACTTTGCAGCAACTTGACAAATTAACAGCATTGTTACAACTTGTTGACACGCCCACGTAAATTGAACAAAAAAATGAAACAAAATTACTCAAGCAAAAAACTTGCCTGGAGTCAGATTTCCAGGTATATGAATACGAATACCAGTCATTTTGTAGAACAGAATTTCGGCTACTTACTTTTATAATGAATCCAATGGTGTCATTCAATCGGTGTAAATTTTCTATGATATTCTCATGATGATCTAAAGTTTCATCTTGGCGTTCACGAATCGCGCTCGTCTTTTCATCTGTTGTGAAAAAATGTTATCATGAGCATATATATAGTAAAGCAGGAATCTACCACATATTTTGTTATCAGTTAAAGGCACAGTTCAGCCTTTAAGACCCATTACAATCCTTTTAATAGAAAAAAAAATAACAAGGAAAATCAATGGACCTATTCCCTAATGAACAAAATTTTGATCTGGACAATCTTCATCACAGCTTGAAAGAGCATCACAAAATTAGTAATATTCCGAAGTTTCGTTGCGAAATGTTGTCAAATGCGGATAATATAGCCCTGCGAAGTTTGCCGTTTTTCAGTCATTTTGTATTACGCACGGGAAATTGATACCGCTTTCTGAAAAAAGGTATCAATTTCCCGCGCATAATACAAAATGACTGAAAACAAACTTCGCAGGGCTATATTATAATAATGGTATAATATTATCCGTATTTTAGAACATTTCGCAACGAAACTTTGGAATATTACTAATTTTGTGATGCTCTTTCAAACTGTGATGAAATTTTTGTCTAGATTTGTCTAGATCAAAATTTTGTTCATTAGGGAATAGGTCCAATTTTGTTAACATTTTTAGTGTTAAAAACATTGAGTTCACTGATATTGAATTATGCGGGAATAACGTGGAAAGAACAGAAAACGATTGTTCTTTCCTCATTAGCCAGGTGATCTTGATACGCGGAAAAGTACTGGCACTAGTTGTCAAATAGAAATCCATTTTATGATTAAAACAACTGAATATCTCCTGTAATATACTTTATTTCGATTCCATATTTTTGTCAGAGCTATAGTTCTCATAACCAAACATAATTACAAAATTTCAACTAGTTTCATAAAGAATAACGAAAGATATAATTGATTGAATACATCAAAATGGATTTCTATTCGGACAACCCTTTCTGAGCGCTGATTGGCTAAAATACGAACACGAGATCACCTGGTATGATTTGCGGTTTCATGCTGTCTTTTAAATGTATATTTAACATACCAATATATCCCCAGGTATCCACAGTCTTCGCCTTGATCTCCTCAAGATCCTCTACTACCGCCGCATGTTCTTCCTTTCTTTTCTCGTCTTGTTCTCGCAGTTCCGCGGTCGTGTTTCCTAGAGCGAATAAAAGAATTTCGAAAAAATTACCAGAAGAAAAGTGGCACACGACTAACTCTTGACGAAGGGCCTTCGCCCGAAACGTTGAGTTTCCACTTGTTTTTTAAGGTAGTAACATAACAGCACAGCACACTTCAAACCTTCCCAAGAGGGCTCACTTGACTCGAGCGTTTCCCTTCTCGATTTTCTCCAGCCAAATATGAACTATAAATGCCACAGGGACTGACAAAATGTTTTGAAACTAAAGACAATAGAAGTACAGTGGCATTTCTTGCATTTAAAAAATCTATCTCAGAGATAATCTTCATAACTTTTTTGTTCCAGGGTGATTTCTAAAGTCTGGTTTCCATATAGTCGTAAAAATAGAGTTACGATCTTTCTCAACGGCCAGCTTATAATAGTTTATACCTGTAAATCATAAGATTTCGCACACATACCAAAACTTTTCCGGACATAACATAATTTTTCCGAAATTTTTATGTTTTGCCCGAATGACGCATGGATTTCTATCCGATCGTAAAAAATTTTTGGGGGGTGTCCCCCCCCCCAGGCGCATACGCTTATGTTTGGCGCGAATACAAAAGTATAAGTACTTTCGTTTTGTATATATGTGCCATCGTCGTTGTCGGTTGCCAGACTCACAATGAATTTTATTTAGTCGCGAAAGGGAGAGCAATGGCGAACAATGGGTTAATCTTTTTCATGTAGTTAAGATATAAACCACGTGAGCTCGTATTACTCCTTACCTAACGTTGTAGCAATGGCCTCTGTCATGGAAGAAAGTTGTTGTTCAGCTTCCTTAATAATTCTTTTTTCATAATCCAGAGCTACCATATTTTCATTCATTTTCGCCGTCAGGTCCTTATTAA
>CACRXK020016036.1:0-11705 GCA_902702795.2 Paramuricea clavata | reverse complement strand
GGTAGGAAACTAAAAAATCTAAACAAAATATAAGAAATGCGCCATTTTATCACCCTGTAAAGTGTTGTTTACGAGTCCTTCGAAACATTTTGGACAAATCTCGCGTGGTTTAGCAACAGGGACTTGGCAGGGGAGGTAGAGACTTGAAAAATGAAAGGAAAGCCCACACAGTATCCAACAATCAACATTTAATTTGTATGACTTTTTCATATTAATAAATAATAATATGTATATATTTGTCGCTACAGGAAATAAAACAAACGTTTGTATAATTGTATTTAGCTTTTAGTCTATTTCACGCAGCGTTCTTCTACCTTCGTGAAATAATTCACCCCCTCCTGTCACGTCCCTGTTACTTTGTCACGCGATATTTGCATAGACGGATTTTGTGGGGGGGTGCAGGGGGGTGCTACCCCCCCCCCCTAGCTATAACCCCCCCAAACAAAATGTCCACCCCTCCAAAAAAATTTTCAACCCCCCCAATATTCGGCATAATAAAAAATAATTAAATAATCCACTCCAACGTGCAGAGTGTTGATGATACAAAATAAACGTAGGAGTACACTCAAATAGAAAGCAATATTATTGGAGCAATTGTAAAGTTTTGAAACTCTATTTTCTCCCCTGAATAGAGTTTGCAGTGCCTTGTCATGCAAATAGCTTGCTTGCAAGGAACGTTTGGAATTTTTACAAACATTATTTTTCGTTTTGAATTCTTTTAGGTTTGTAATTCGTTTTTAATTCTTTTTAATTTTTAATTCGTTTATAAAAGTAAAAGCATATTGTGTATTGGCCTATTGGGTTTACACTTTTACAGGTTCAAAGATAAAGAGCAGAGCCCAGCAAATAACTTTAAAACCAAACATAATAAAAGTAAAATTTTTAATTAGCTAACGTTTCGTTGTTTACAATACAACATCTTCAGAGCAATCTAAATGAATTTACAGGGTATGGTATATATATTTACAAAATAATTGTTTAATATTACAAAAACGGTTACATAGTTTGAAAGAACAAATGAGTAGAAAGAAAGGAAAACAACTTATCAGTAACTGGTTAATAAGTAAAGATTAATGTTAAGTGCATGGTTAGTATAGTTAAGGTTAATATTACATAACTAAAATAACTCAAGAGGGGTAGATCTATCGGACACAGGGCCGTAGCGAGAGGGTGTTGGGGAGGGGGGGTGGTTAACCCCCCAACTTTTGTAGAATTAACATATTTGGAAAATCGGGTTGGCCATTCGGAAAATTACGGCAATAATAGTATAACAAAATTTTAATTGTTTAATTAAACAGAAAAAATATTATAATATTATAATCAGTATAAAATGATTTACGAAATCACGGCATTTACATGGATAACGTTTAACAAATCGTAAATCGGTAAATTTTTTTCGGTTTCAGTACTTCTCAGGGCCGTAGCAACCGGAGGGGGGGGGGGAGGCAGCACCCTTACAATAATTTGCTGATAATCAGTCTTTTTTCAAAATCATGCACACCTTTATCATTTAAAGCTGGGTTACAGTCCATTCTGCGCATGTGCCGGCTTTGTTTACATCTTTTGTTTTGGTTTGGATCCACTTCAATTGTATAATATGAAGTATACGGCTATGCACTAAACAAATTATAAATGAAGGAACCAGGAGTGAAGCTAATTTTTTTTTTAAAATTGTACAAGCAATTAAATATTTTAACAGACCACCAATGGAAGATATGTTGCTGATTAATTCGACATTTTTCTTTCGTGTATTTCGTTAATGAAATATCCAGAAGAGGCCGACACAGCAAAGGTGCCGGGTGCGAGTTCGCAACCCATTGTACGTATTCTGAATATAATGTTCGGCATTGTAAAATAAACTTTGGAAGTGCCAAAGTAAACATGAACCTTTCCTTGGATTATTTGTTCGTCGAAACACATTGTCAGAGCCATTGTTGCTGTCATGGCAGATCGAAGCACTCGGAGAAATTAAGCTTTTCACTCATGGAAGATATGTGGAGACGATATGTTCATGTCGCGGCTTCTGTTTTCGATAGAGAGCCTGCAAAATTATGGGTAGTTTTTGCTCAAGCGCGTGCCACGAATAGGATTTTGATACATGTATGAACAATCGAAGGGTTCAAGAACGTGACAGTGACCAGACGGTGAGTTTGTATTATTGCTATTATGTACTGACACTGTTCGTTATACTGTTCGTTAATATAAACGTGATTCACACATGTACATGTAATCTTATTATTTTCGCGCATTGTAGTTTATACATGTTTCGTTTAGGCAAAAAATGGCCTGAGCAATGTTCATTTGAGAATATGTAATGTTGTTCATTGTGACTTGTTCTAAGTTGATCTAACAATACATGAATAAACTTTGTTTACATAGTTTAATACTTTGCCTGCCAAGAATATGCAGAGACATAATACAGTGTACATTTGAGTGACAGTACATTTTTGAAAGCTTTAACACATATGATTTGTTTTATTACATACTCTGTATAATTATGCATATCCTTGCCGAATAAAATATCAAATTATGTAAAAAGAGTTTACCCGTCTATACAAGTCTATAGAGGAATTTGTGGTAAAAATATCAGTGTTTCACTGTGCTTGAGTCTTTGCATTTAATTAATGATAAATATCTTTACATTTCAGAATCTTGTGGAAGCAATGGATTTAATTTTAAATGCCCTATGAGCGTCAGCCTAAATGTCCTATACAGTGTCAGCTAGCTACATTTGCTGATTTGGTTAATAATGAATTGCCAGGTGCACCGCTTCAACCAGACCCAGAGGAAAACCCAGAAAATGTCCCAGAGTGTTGGGAATGTGGATGCTGTGTTGCATTGCCAACACAATTGGAAAACAAATGCTGTACACAAACAAGACAGCCTTGCATGACCCCTCTGTTCCCACAGTTAGTACTTGATGGGAACGTTCTGGACCTGGCCATGCATTACAGGGCCGGGAAGACTGTTTAGTGTTAAATAATGTTAGAAACAATGAAAATTTTCACCATGCTGCTTACAAACAATATGTACTCTGGCAACATGAAAAGATAAGGAAGTGGGAACAGGAGAATGATTCCAAGGAATCCAAGCTGTTGTGTTACAGCAATACGGAAAAAAATATCCTTCTCCAAATGGGATATACTCTGGGTATCAACCTGCTAGATTGTAAATATTTGTTGCAAATGTTGTTATTATGTTATTGATCATTGACGAAAACTTTATTATTTCATTAACCCATTTCACTACAATTATCTCGATCCCATGACAGAGAGGATCATTTTAAATATTTTGAAGGAACTTGGGTAATTCACACCTGCATGCATGTTAAGACCCATTCACACAGCGATTTTAAACTGCGATTTTCTCCTTTCGGGATACAGTATGTGATTTAGCAAAATTACAGGAAATATTACTTTGCATGGCTTAGCTCATATATTTGTTGTGATATTCACTCAAACACATGCAACAAAAGAAGAAAATTGCAGTTCAAAATTGCTTGTGCGAACTAGCCTTTATAGCCCCATTGCTTATTTTAAGCTTTCTCTGTCTAATAAAGCCTTTATCATGTTAATTGGTTAAATCTTTATGGACAGTAATATTTCATTTTATTAAAGACAAGTTATCAAATGCATTGGATGTTCCAGCACAACATTTGGCACTGACGTTGATATTTTTATTCTTTAAAATTACTCCTTGCCCCTTACTTCAGCCTGACCCACTAGTTGGGTCCAGGAGTTTGTATAATCAGAATTTTCCTTTTCCAAGGTTGACTGTCTTTCAGGGATTATGAGCTCCACTTACCCAGCAGTTTTAAGTGCCAGATACTTGTCTACAGCGATCATTTGAATCTTAAGACTAATGGGTTTCAACAAATTCTTTGACTGAAGGAGGAGGGACAGGGGCTATGTTAGGGGCACTTTGCCTTTGGTCATCACTTCCAATACCAATCCCCATACCTAAAGAAGACTTACAATTAATTTTATTTTTTGTTTAATTAAATGCACATTAGTGCCTGCTGAGCAATGTGTTTTAAAAGCACTTAATCAAGCCAAATTTTGATTTTATTACTGCATGTTCATTCAAATCAAAATTTGGCTTCCAAAAAAGCATTTAAGTGCTCTAATTAATGCTCTAAACATATCAATCAGCAGGTGCTACTGTGCCCTTAACATGCCTACAGAATGATCAAAAGATTTGTTTGAAAATGTGATAAGAAAATGGATTTCACAATAAAACCCAAAAGTCATATTTTTCTCACCAGGATTCAGGAAAGCATAAAATGTTATACATACCTTCATTGTAAGAAGTTGTATAATGTATTCGTACTGCTTAGCAGTAAGAATCTTTACATGATTCCATCACTGTTTCCTTTGCTGAACATATACTGAAAATATACTTGCTGAACATATGTATACTGATTATTGAACATATACTTGCTGAACAGTGTCTGCATAGCTGGCAATGGCTCATGGCTGCATTGTTTCATATGTCTGCTGATCCGTCTGGGTTTCCACAGCGCTATAAGTGCACAATAAAGTTTTGTAATGACGAAATATAACAATATTAACATAATTGAAATATCCAAGGATACTGTATCTGTTATGTACTTACCAGTTACCACAATAAACAATTAAATCTGTCTTGATGTTTCGTATACAAGCTCGATCAGCAGAGTATTCCACCGACCAATACTACAATTTCGATGCATACCTTTTCGCGAAATATTCTTTTCGATCTCCTGGTTGGTTCTGGCGACCAGAAATGCATTAGAAGGATTTGCCTTTGAAACTCTCAAGTAGATGGTCGCGAGTCGCCATTGTCAACTTTGCTGTAGCGTGTTGAAATTGATATTTGATATGCATTTCCATATGTAACAAGCTTACCAATGACTGGGGAGAATTCATATTATTTTGTATAATTTAATTTTGCCAATCCCACACCACAAAATACTTTCACGTTTAGTTTCACCGAGCAAGGTACCAAGCGGCTTCATACACATTAGTTTCTATTTGATTTTGAAACAATTGCACAACGGAATAACTTATATTCGTAAAAACACACTTTAGATACATCTTTTTAGATATAAAGTTTCTTTTTTGACCGTATTTCTTGCTTTGATGTGAATATATAAGCGAGTTAAAAACAATTCGAATTTTGGCACTCCTGTGCGTCAGCCATCTTCTCTGAAATGCTATCAGTTTATAGCATTACGTAATATTTTTCAATGACAATGTTTACAAAATGTGTACACATTTGAGACATGCGCAGAATGGACTGTAACCCAGCTTTAAGTTTAGGAAATAATTCTAACCTAAAGCGCTGGAACATTCGTGACTCCGCCAACTGTGAGCTGTGCAACAAGTTGCAAACCCAGCTACACGTTTTTTCCAACTGCAAGGTAGCCTTAGAACAACAACGCTATACTTGGCGGCATGACTCGATTCTGATGACTATTATTCATCACTTAAAAGTCGCAGTTGGTGCAGATCTTCGACTATTTGCAGACTGTCCTAATTCAGGTACGACTAGCTGTACTTCAACTTTATTTCTAACGCTAAGACCTGATATAGTGGTGGATTTTAAGGGTTCTGTATATGTGGTTGAATTAACTGTTCCCTACGAAACCAATTGTACGAAGGCTAAACGTCGCAAGAAAGAAAGATACAGACATCTAAGATCTGAGCTGATCACGGCGTGTTATGCGTTTGAAGTTATTACACTTGAAGTAACCACTCTAGGGTTTGTGTCGAAAGATATTGACAGATTTCGTAGATTATTACGAACACTTGAAATGAACGACGAACGTATTATTATAAAATGTATGGAGGTAGCTCTGAGAGCAACATTCTACATTTACTGCAGAAGAAACAAGCCGTGGAATAACCCAGACTTACTGAATTTTTATTAGCTACTATTGATATAAAGTGTAGAGAATGGACCTATCTGTCTAATATAGTGAACTGTTTCTCTATTTTCCTGATTTAATTGAAAGTCTAATTATGTGATATATTTGTATAAATTATCATGTTATTAATAAAGATTTCTGTTGTTTAAAAATTATTATTATTATTATTATTATTATTATGATTATTAATACTGGCATTGAGCAGAGCATTGACGTGTTCTGCACGTGTCTGCAGTTTTATCAAAATTTTATTACTTGAATCACAAGTTATTTCACAAATAACCATCAGTAAATGTTGTAATCATGATTCGCTCAAGTTCTATATTAATGTTGTTGACCTGCGTCGTTTGTTCGTTCTGTGAGAAAGATTTCGTTTCACTCGGTCGACATTCATGGCGATGTAAACAGCGAGTTAATTATGCAGAACAAGATCACTCTGCCGAAAATACGGCAAGGCAAACGCCCGTCATGAATTCTCCTAATGTCGTCGTGTCAAGTCGAACCGTAATCAAGTGTTGCTGTGGTAAAGTATGTAAAGGAGCGCGAGGATTAAAGATGCATCAACGCAGTTGTAGAGTTATTCAAGGTCTAGACAGTGAATTCCGTACAGACCTAGAGGAACAAAACAATTCTGACACGGAAAATATTCCTGAAATGGACCAATCGACAATCAACGAAACTCCTACGGTTGAAAAGGAAGATATTGCGAATTTAAGAAAAGGTATTAAACTCCCTAAAAGCAATTCCGAATGGTCAACGGCCAACGAACATTTCAAATTCGCTCTTCAGTCCAATGATCCAATCACATCACAAGATTTAAATTCCAACATAAAACTGTTAATTAATTTAAATAACATCATATACAATTACTTCGCCCAAAACTTTGGTTATAGCGAATCAGTGCCTGACAATTCGCTACTAAATAAATGTAAGGACTATGAAATCAAGGATTTGTGAAAAGCTCTGAAAACCCTTAAATCAACGAATGGTGAACTAGACGAAATTAAATATGTGTCGCATATATTGCGTGATAAGCTTCGCTCAAACAATAACAATGAGTCAAGTCTAGAGAGCAGCCAGTCACTTAACCATGACAAATATATCGGGAAAAATTTCTGGGGTTATGTCAAGAATATTCTAAGGAAGAAAGACACTATATTACCATCTTTCAACATGACGCAATGCCTATCCCACTTCACTAAGACCCTTGCTGCAATTCATCCAAACAAATTGTTCAATATTCCTAGCTGGATTCCTGCGTTGTCTAACCCCGAAGTTCAATTTCACCTTGACCCCCCATCGTATCAACAAGTCACGAATATAATACGCAGAACGAAGGCATCTGGCTCTCCATGTCCCCTTGATCAGCTATCTATTATATGTTTTAAACGCTGTCCTTTCCTAAGAACATATTTAACTGACCTTATTCGTGCCGTGTGGCTATCTGGAACCATCCCTTCAGAATGGAAGAAAGCTTGCACAATGCTAATCCATAAAAAAGGCGATACTAATACCCCGTCCAATTTCCGACCCATCACACTGGAGACCATACCATTAAAAGTATTCACTTCCTGCCTACGTAACGCCATGTATTCATTCCTAACTGTTAATAACTTTATAAAACATAACATTCAAAAAGGATTCACACCTAACATGTCTGGCACCTTAGAACATACTGCACAAATGGCCAATATAATCAATAAAGCCCGAATCAAACAACGCTCACTAGTCATCACCCTACTTGACCTCAAGAATGCTTTTGGTGAAGTTCATCATAATTTGATCACATCCGTACTTGATTACCACCATATCCCTGAACATGTTAAATTGATAATTAAAAGTCTATATACCGATTTTAAAACTTCAATAATTACATCTGAATTCCGTACCCCCTTCATACCAGTTCGCCGTGGAGTATTGCAAGGTGATTGCCTGAGTCCTCTTCTCTTCAACATGTGTTTCAACACCTTTATACAACACATAAAAACAGATAAATATCGTCAATTCGGCTTCTCCTTACAGTTTCTAAAATCCCAACCACTGGTTTCAGTTTGCTGATGATGCCGCCGTCATAAGTAGTCAAGAATCCGAAAATCAACATCTTCTAAACCGGTTCTCCATTTGGTGCCAATGGTCCAACATGATTATTCGGGTTGATAAATGTAGTACCTTTGGCATCAAAAAATCTCTAACAAAATCAATCCAATACTTGCCTAAACTACTTATTAACAAGCAACTAATTCCAAAGATCAACATCAGTGAGGCTTTTCAATACTTAGGAAGATACTTTAGTTTTAATATGTCAGACGAACACCACAAGTCTGAACTAATCTCACTCGTTGAAGAACTAATGGCAGATATTGATTCCAAACCATTACATCCAAAAAATAAAATCCTCCTCTACAGTCGATATCTTCTGTCAAAATTATCCTGGCATTTTACAGTTTCTAGCGTATCGAAAACGTGGGTCACCGAAAACATTGATTCCAAAGTCAACAGTTATATCCGTAAATGGCTTGATATACCTATATCTGGAACGCTAAGCAGTGTTTTCCTAACCCGCAACAAGTTTGGCGTCAGTATTTGTCCCCATCTGTCAAATTTATTCAATGTCAAACTGTTCTCCGTAAAGCCCTAAAAACATCCCCAAACGAAGCAATTAACGATCTTTGGAAAGCAACTAGCAACAGCAAAAATATTCAGTATGACGTTTATAACTCCACTAAGCAAGTTCTTAAGGACTTTCGCTCTGGCCAAGAGGATAAACTGCATACTCAATTAACCTGTCAGGGCTCTTTCTTCACTAATATAACAAAGTTCTCACTGTCCCAACTCACTAAAATTTGGTCTGCGTGCCAATCGAACCTTCCGAAAAATATATTCAACTTTACAGTTTGATACATCAATAACTCCCTTCCAACGCACCAAAACCTTGCAAGATTGGGTTTATCACCGACTTCAGACTGTTCGCGATGTCTAGCTCCTGAAACACTTCTGCACGTAGTAGCTGGCTGCCAATCGTATCTACAACGATTCACGTGGAGACATGACTCCGTTCTAAACTTTCTCGCAACAAGGCCTGCAGACCGTAAGCGGCTCACATCTTTACGTGGATCTCCCAGGGTACAAAAGTCCATCAATCATCACTGGTGACACCTACCGTCCAGATTTACTTCTTTCAACCTCAACCGGAACACTCTATATTGTTGAACTTACAGTTGGCTTCGAATAAAATCTTCAAAAAAACGTTGAGCGTAAAAAATCAAAATATAAAGAATTAATTAGGGAACATAATGAACATTTCAACTCAGTAAAATTTGTAAATCTTTCGATTAGTTCTCTTGGTGTTTTCAGTAAAGAATGTTCTACTTTCATAGAAATGCTTAATGATTTTGGTTTTCAAAAGCAACATCAGAATTACTGTATTAGAAGAATGACGACGATTGCAATCCGAACAACTTATTATATATTTTGTGAAGTGTTTAAACGTTAAGTGTTAACTGTTAAGTGTTTAAACGTTGTACTGTCATTTTGTTATCTTAATAGTATAATTTTTGCGTATATAATCAGTGATTTAAGTAGCCAGTTGTAAATTACCTGATATAAGTGAGATTTGCAATTATATATATAAGCTAAATATCCATTTAATAAAGTTTTCATTATTATTATTACATTGCGTGACAGGCTCCGTAACAATGGCAAGGACGCCGATGACTTAAATGACAGTGAGTCGTTTAATCACAACAAATATCTGGAACGAAGCTTTTGGGGCTATGTTAAAAATATAATAAATAGTAAAGACGCAGTATTACCATCATTTAACATGACTGATTGCCTTTCTTATTTCTCTAAATCTCTGGCTAAAATTAATCCTAACAAGCTATTTGTAATTCCCAGCTGGATCCCAAAGTTATCTGATCCTGCAGTTCAATTTAACCTTGACTCCCCGACCTATCAACAAATTACGAATGTTATACGCAAAATGAAATCGTCTGGTTCTCCTTGCCCTCTTGATCAACTTTCTATAATAAGTTTCAAGCATTGTCCTTATCTGAGAAATTACCTTACTGAGCTAATTCACGATATTTGGCTATCTGGAACTGTCCCAACTGAGTGGAAAAGAGCATGTACCATACTAATCCACAAGAAAGGCAACAATAATGACCCTTCAAATTTCCGCCCCATAACACTCGAATCCATACCTTTAAAAGTATTTACATCTTGTCTCCGAAACGCAGTATACTCCTTCCTCGCATCTAACAACCTCGTCGAACACAACATACAAAAAGGCTTCACCCCCAACCTATCTGGCACTCTAGAACATACTGCACAAATGGCTGACATTATTAATAAAGCTCGGATCAGTCAACGCTCTGTTGTCATCACCCTACTTGATCTTAAGAATGCCTTCGGCGAAATCCATCACAACCTCATTCAATCCGTACTTGACTACCACCATATCCCTGATCATATAAAATTTGTTATAAAAAGTTTATATACTGATTTCCAAACCTCGATAATTACCTCTGAATTCCGCACTCCTTTTATGACAGTTGGCCGTGGCGTATTGCAAGGAGATTGCCTCAGTCCTCTTCTTTTTAACATGTGCTTCAATAATTTCATTCAGCATATCAAGGCTGAAAAGTACCGTCAATTTGGGTTTTCCTTCAAATTACTAAATCCCATCCATTGGCTCCAGTTTGCTGATGACGCGGCTGTAATTACTGGCCAAGAATCCGAAAACCAACATCTATTAAATCGATTTTCTATCTGGTGCCAATGGTCCGATATGATTATCCGAGTTGACAAATGCAGTACCTTTGGCATTAAAAAAGCGGTCACAAAATCAGTTCAGTACTTGCCAAAACTCCTCATCAGCAATCAACTAATACCAAAAATCACCATTGGAGAATCATTTCAATATTTAGGACGTTACTTTGATTTCCACATGTCGAATGATAATCACAAAACTGAACTAGTCACCCTACTTAACGAACTAATGTCTGATGTTGACTCAAAGCCACTACAACCTAAAAATAAACTGCTCCTCTACAGTCGCTACGTCTTGTCCAAGTTAGCCTGGCACCTCACCGTCGCAACACTCTCTAAAACATGGGTTACTGAAAATATCGACTCTATTGCCAACAAATATATCCGCAGATGGCTTGAAGTACCAATATCAGGAACACTAAGTACTGTCTTTCTAACAAATAACAAATTTGGCCTGAGTATTTATCCTCCATCTGTAAAATTTATCCAGTGTCAAACAGTCCTCCGAAAAGCTTTAAAATCTTCTCCTAATGAATCAACTAACGACCTGTGGAGAGCAACCAGTAACCATACTAATATCCAATATGACGCTTATAACTCTACTAAGGAAGTTCTCAAAGATTTCCGTTCTGGACACGAAAACAAACTCCTAAACCAATTAACCAGTCAAGGATCCTTTTTCTGCAGCGTCACGACGTTCGCTTTACCTCAGCTTAGCAAGGTGTGGTCCGTCGCCCAATCAAAGCTCCCGAAAAACATTTACAACTTTACCATTCGTTACATTAACAACTCTCTTCCGACACGCAAAAACCTAAACAGATGGGCAATATCTTCAAATTCAGATTGTTCTTTTTGTCTTAGCCCTGAAACATTACTACACATAGTAGCTGGATGTCAGTTTTATCTCGACCGATTTACGTGGAGACACAATTCAGTCCTGAACTTTCTTGCTCATCAGTTACAAACTGTTGACGGTTCTACTCTCTACGCTGATCTAAATGGATTCAAAAGCCCTTCAATACTTACT
>CACRXK020016035.1:0-11097 GCA_902702795.2 Paramuricea clavata | reverse complement strand
GTCAAATGCCATCCAAACATTACACAAACCGAAACAATCATATATTTACTCACCGCTTCGCCAAACATTCTGTATTTTATACCGAGAAAAAGTTGAATATCTTCTAAATTTTTCGTCATTTTCTCAAAGGCTATATGAGTAAAATACGCTTTGTATTCAAGCGCTTTCGTGTTGAAAATTTCTTTTGAGTACAACAAAGAAACACTGAAATTATATGCTGTCTTTTTCATTGATAAAATACACAACAATCAGCTTTTAATGCCGTTATAAAGCGAACAATACGTCAATATTTAAAACAAGCCTACCGTCGTTAATTAACATCGGCGCCTTTACTCCCTTCTTTTAGCAATTCTTTGGCCTTTATTTTCTTGAAAAGCATTTGAAATTCAAAAATCTTGAAAAATGAAATATATTTGGACGAAATCATCAAATCAAAAATGTTATTGCTATTGCTAAATGCTATTTCGCTGTCGTCATGCAGTCGTAATGCAAATTTAAAATTTGACCAATCAGTGTTCGCTATTCATGACAGTCCGCCGGCATATCATTGAAATCAGTGAGGATGACCAACCACCGAAACACCGTTGGTGACCCACGCCCGCGATCATTGATGAACTTCAGACTTCGATAATGCGTTCGTTTTCCCGGGTGTAATTAGCCGGGCGGAATTAGTACCCTCGCCCCGGGCTTACGCCCGGAACGGTGCTCCGTGCCGTTGGCTCGGGGATTAAAATACAAATGGCTCAAATGAAGACAGTAGCATCAGTATATAGAGCTAGTGGAAAAGACCTGGGGGAGTGCGAGATTTAATTGGAAGAACTGAATTTAAACCAGTCTCTTGGTTTTCCGTATCTCTGTGAATGGCTCTTAAATAGAACTGAGTTTAATGTACTGGGGTTTACCAGAATTTATATCTAGTGCTAACTATATATTATGTTTTACCGACTGCTTTTCCGTTTCCGCTTTCGGATATCACTTATTATAATATAGTCATTCACCGTATATGAGCTGTTCTACAATCTGATTGGTTGAATTACTCGCAGTGTATATGCTCATATACGGCGAGTAGCGAAAAACAAGATGGCGGTCCAAAAACTACATGAGTTTTGCGAAGCAGAAAAAAGGAAAATAGTCGCTTTGAGAAAGATAATAATAGTACAAGGAAAAACTCTCAAAAAAAATTGACAGGTTATCAAAATACATTTATTACATAGAAATTAGATTAAATACAATTTTTTTAAAGAATTAATACCCAAACAACAGCGAAAAGAACATGTTCATTGAGAATAATGAATTGTTCAGAAAAGTTTGCAACGAAAGACAAATGAATTTGCAATCAACAAGCACTTACTATACTACCAAACATCTGTATAATATATCTGAGCTTTTCTGTGAGATATACCGGTTCTAAAACCATTTCTTTCACTTCGTCTTCGAGTTGTAAAACAAAAGTATTTCAAATTTTCAAGGCCAAGCGGTTTTTGGCCGAACAAATTGTCAAGACATTGTAACAGAGGATAATTAATTATTGCTTCAGTTAATGGCTATTAGACTATATTATAAAACAATTATACCATTCGCTCTCGTCGTATATGGCTGATAGCCGACTCGGTGCTACGCACCTCGTCGGCTATCAGCTCATATACGACTCGAGCTCATGGTATAATTGTTAAATATATTTATGTACTATTTAAAGCACGCGTAGGAGTGTTTTATCACATATAAAACACGACGCGTAGCGGAGTGATATATATATCTATATATATATATATATCTATATATATATATATATATATATATATATATATATATATATATATATATATATATATATATATATATATATATATATATATATATATATATGCAATGCAATATATAATAAAATATATTATAATAAATATATACAATATAATTTATATACAATATAATTTATATACAATATATACTAGAAATACATGCATGCAATAACCCCTCGCCTGTTTTCAAAAGATATATACTCAGTGCCGTTGCGAGCACTTCGTCGCAGGGTGTGTGTGTGGTTAGATAGAGGGGGGGGGTTACCAAAAAGTTTCCAGATGTACAAAAAATTTTCAGGACATATAATAATTTTTCCGAAAATACAGTTGTTTTCCAAATTCACTTTCTCAGTCATGTCCTGAGAATTACCTGAATTCCCCTGAAAATCTTCTGCAAATCTACTTAAATGTACGTACTAAAAGTGCACTGGAAATCTACCAGAAATTCATCATGAGCAATAATCAGGGGTGTTACACCCCCCCCCCCCCAGTGAGTTCCAAGCAAACACTCTCTGATTTATTGTTCGTGTATTTCGATCACCTCCCAAAATATTGTGCATCATACCATAGAGCATTTTGCTGTTGTCATGCTCTAGCATGGTTCAAATTTATGAATTTTTATTATATAAAGTATAGTGTTTTACAGAGTTTTCGAGCACTGACAAAAATGATAATCTCAGATGTGAAATTATTCATGATAATCTCACATGTAAAAATTTATCGCCTTTTCAATTATCGCTTTTCTGTAAACATTATCGCTTTTCATTTAAGACTGTCCTTTATATAATAAACAGAAAATACATGGCTGGTTGCATGGAAATACCAGATTTATTTTTTGTGTTGAACATGACATCTCACTCGTTCGCTGCACTCACTTGTTCGCTGCACACTCATGTTCAACACTCGAAATAAATATATCTGGTATTTCGTGCACCCATGTATTATTCTCTATTTAAACTACAGCTAGACTGGTTTAAATTATTATCAATTTATCAGTGATTGTAAAAGTTGGAGATAGAAGTGTTTTGTTTTATAAAATTATCAAGTTGTCGGTGATCGCAAAACCTCCAAATCCTTAATTTCAAATGTTAGAATGTTAGGGTTAGAATGTTAGGGTTTGTAATATGTACATTTTAAGTGAGAATATATACATTTTAAGACCTAACCAGGAACGACTGCGAAAAATGCAGCACAAGGTCCTCTGGTAGGAATTAAACCTACGGCCCTGCGATTCCGGTGCAGCTCTCTAACCAACTGAGCTACAGAGGCCAGCTGTTGAGCTTTAACCGTAAGTTCATGTATATTTAAGTCATCGGGTGTGCGGGTTATGATAAGGTGGACTTCAATAATTTGGATTCTTGCACTTCACTTGGTGGACTTAATATTAGAATGTTAGCTAGGTTTGTAATCCAAGTGAGAATATATACATTTTAAGACCTAACCAGGAACGACTGCGAAAAATGCAGCACAAGGTCCTCTGGTAGGAATTGAACCTACTGCCCTGCGATTCCGGTGCAGCGCTCTAACCAACTGAACTACAGAGGCCAGCTGTTGAGCTTGAACCGTAAGTTCATGTATATTTAAGTAATCGGGTGTGCGGGTTATGATAAGGTGGACTTCAATAATTTGGATTCTTGCACTTCACTTGGTGGACTTAATATTAGAATGTTAGGGTTTGTAATCCAAGTGAGAATATATACATTTTAAGACCTAACCAGGAACGACTGCGAAAAATGCAGCACAAGGTCCTCTGGTAGGAATTGAACCTACGGCCCTGCGATTCCGGTGCAGCGCTCTAACCAACTGAGCTACAGAGGCCAGCTGTTGAGCTTTAACCGTAAGTTCATGTATATTTAGGTAATCGGGTGTGCGGGTTATGATAAGGTGGACTTCAATAATTTGGATTCTTGCACTTCACTTGGTGGACTTAATATTAGAATGTTAGGGTTTGTAATCCAAGTGAGAATATATACATTTTAAGACCTAACCAGGAACGACTGCGAAAAATGCAGCACATGGTCCTCTGGTAGGAATTGAACCTACGGCCCTGTGATTCCGGTGCAGCGCTCTAACCAACTGAGCTACAGAGGCCAGCTGTTGAGCTTTAACCGTAAGTTCATGTATATTGAAGTAATCGGGTGTGCGGGTTATGATAAGGTGGACTTCAATAATTTGCATTCTTGCACTTCACTTGGTGGACTTAATATTAGAATGTTAGGGTTTGTAATCCAAGTGAGAATATATACATTTTAAGACCTAACCAGGATCGACTGCGAAAAATGCAGCACAAGGTCCTCTGGTAGGAATTGAACCTACGGCCCTGCGATTCCGGTGCGGCGCTTTAACCAACTGAGCTACAGCTCGGCCAGCTGTTGAGCTTTAACCATAAGTTCATGTATATTTAGGTAATCGGGTGTGCGGGTTATGATAAGGTGGACTTCAATAATTTGGATTCTTGCACTTCATTTGTTGGGATTAATATTTGAATGTTAGGGTTTGTATATCCAAGTGAGAATATGTACATTTTAAGACCTAACAAGGAACGACTGCGAAAAATGCAGCACAAGGTCCTCTGGTAGGAATTGAACCTACGGCCCTGCGATTCCAGTGCAGCGCTCTAACCAACTGAGCTACAAGAGACCAGCTGTCGAGCTTTAACCGTAAGTTCATGTATATTTAGGTAATCGGGTGTGCGGGTTGTGATAAGGTGGACTTCAATAATTTGGATTCTTGCACTTCACTTGGTGGAATTAAAATTAGAATGTTAGGGTTTGTAATCCAAGTGAGAATATATACATTTGCATATTCTCACTTGGATTACAAACTATTCTCATTTGGATTACAAAATATATACACCAAATATATACATGTACTATACCGGTACATTTGTATATTCTCACTTGGATTACAAAATATTCTCACTTGGATTACAAAATATATACATGTATATATTCTCACTTGGATTACAAACCCTAACATTCTAATATTAATTCCACAAGTGAAGTGCAAGAATCCAAATTATTAATTTCAAATGCCCCGCCGGGGCTAAGGTTCGAGTGGAAATGCCCAACCCCCGGGATGTGCTTTACAGGAAAATGGCTGGGCGAGGGGGATGGGCACACTTGGATTTGGCTGATGCATTAAAAGTCCTGTGCTTATTCCAGACTGCTTGTCAAATATTTACTTGCTAGAAGTAGAAATTTACTCTGACCGCTGGATGAAGAAGACATTAAATAAGTACTGGTCAATAAACAGAAATGTATTTTATTTCATAGTATTACAATTTTATTTTTATACTATAAAAATAAAATATAAACATGCAGCATAGAATATGCAAATTCGAGGCAAAATTATTGTTGAATCGGTTTATTTATAGGATTTATAACAAATAGCAACTATAAAAGTTTGTACCTTGTCTTCACATCGTAATAGCCAATGCTTTTAATTTTACATATTTTAGAATCAGTTCCTTTCCTGGTAACTGCATTTCTAAATGAAATCATCGTGAGTAGTGAGTGCTGAGCAGGCTGTTTTACTATAAACAAATTTTAGGAATTGTTAACAACTTTGAAAAATATATCGTTGCACATTCGGTCACAGTCGGAAAAATGTTCATAGTATGTTGTACCGTCGTTTGCAACTAACGATGAACAGTCGCTCATAAAAACATTCGCGTGATTAGAATCTTCAATGTTTGTCAAGAACAACAACACTTAATTGTTGTTTCCCATGTGTGCAATAAAAATAAGTAACAAAACTTTGTCTGAACTTGTTGGGCTAGAGACCTACTGGAAACTTTTACAGGCTTTTTAATGAGAATAGAGAATGTTTTATCTGCAACTGTTCACCCTTAGTTGCCACCGACGGTATTTGACAGCATAAAATTGGGAAGAGATTATTTCGCTGGCCTCAGAGTGACAAAACGTAACAAAGCAACGGTTTTACTAACACATACCCTTCTCCAAACACCAACTCTAACCCTAACCTTAATCCTTACCCTAACCCTAACCTAACCCTACTCCAAATTTGTTTCTAAACCAATCTTGAAGAAAAAAGTTTTGCGGAAATGTCATTCTGAGGTCAGCGAAATAGTATTTACCATAAAATTGCCAGTGGGCTGTGGCTGTGATAACTGATATAAATAAAATACAGTCTGGTTATACTGACTTGAGCGTGTCATGACAAACTCTTTATTGGAAAATTGTGAAGAAATAGTCGAATATAGAGGGTCGAATATCATACTTAAACTTGTATAGCTACAGTATCATTGGTACATAGCGTTGTGAAGACAAGCCTTTGCTTTAATACCTTTCGCTTCAGCAGTCTTTTTTTCCATGCTTCTCTACGCTTTCCCAGGCGAGCTTCTCTTTCCTCAGCAGTCTCCTCGAGCAAACGTTGTCGTCTTCGCTGGCTCCCTCCTTTTCGCGAGACGTTCGGCTTTCTTGTCGTTTCCTTGCCGCTCTTCATTTGGCTCCATACAGTAGTCCATATCTTTTCAATTGGTATTTGATACCATAATTGTTTTATTAAACTCTTTATAGAGCAAATTGCTTTGAAAGCTGTCAAAGTTTTTTGCAAACGTACAAAATACTGCAGTGCAAAAAGCAAATTATTTTCATGAAGTATCTGTCAGTTGAAGTCGTCAGTTCATCTCACAACAACAAATTTTAAATTTGACCAATCAGTGTTCGCTATTCACGACAGTCCGCTATATTTTGAGATCAGTGAGGATGACCACCCATGAACGGTGAACCATGCGCCCGTGATATTTGATGAACTTTAGACTTGGCTAATGCTTTCGTTTCCCCGGGTGTAAATAGCCGGGGGGAATTAGTACCCTCGCACGGCGCTTCGCGCCGCCGGCTCGGGGATCAAATCATCTAACCTAATCAAATCATCTAACCGGCAGTAACTGTAAATCTTGAACGCCTGAACCTTATGTAAATAATACCCAGTATTGAGTGGCCATGTAACAGAAAATGAAGTAAAATTTCAATATCTGGCCAGATATGATATCCATTGCATCCCTTGTTATTTGTTATGTTTCGAACGACTTTACTTGTTAAGGGGAGAGTGTTGGTATGACTGTACAGTATTTTCGTATTCAACATACTTATTTAATATATGCACCATTTGTACCCTTTTATAGTTAACCCTCAGATGTATAATGGCTTCCCTTCCACATGCACTGGGAGACCGGCAGACCCACCAAAACAAGACAGGCAAGCAAGGAGACCGGCAGACCCACCAAAACAAGACAGGCAAGCATGATATTTTTCTTTGTGATATAAGTTAACACATTGCATCCTGATGTGCCCTGCTTTATTATTTTACTCTGTCTAACGTCAGACGATTTACTCATCAAGGGGAGCGCTCTGGTGCTTAATGGGTTAACTGGCCTATCTGCCCATGTGTCTAGTTAATCCATTGAGTTGCATTGCACCGATGCGCCCTGCTTTAATATTTTACTCTGTCTGCTGCCAGACAATTTACTCGTCAAGGGTAGAGCTCTGGTATTTAATAGGTACAGTAACTTAACTGGCCTTTCTGCCCATATGTCTAATAATCTAGTTAATCCATTCAGTTGCATTGTGCCAATGCGCCCTGCTTTAAGTATTATTTTACTCTGTTTAACGATTTAGTCGTATGACATGTGGACAGTGACTGACTGAAACAGTACATGCTTGACTGCAGTCACTGACAGGGAGAAAATTCAGATCTTACAATGTATATTAATTTTACTGTATTATAAACCATATAATTTCTTTTATTAGTCCATGCTGACAGCAAATGCCTTAACTGAGGTGAATAGGCGCAAGAATTTTTCGAAATAATTAACTAAGAATGCAAGAAAAAGATTCAATGTGAACTGGAGAAGCAGGAGAACTGTTAAGAGAACACAAACATACAGTATTTGTTTTTAATATTTTAGTAATGATATTATATGATTTCTTAATTTTAATCTTTGGTCTTGTCCCTGCATGGTGTTGCTGGTAACCCACCCCTGATTTTTTATTTCTGCATGCTTTTAGCTGAGTAATGCATATACAGGGTGTATCAAAAAATGTCCCAAATGGTTAATTTCCTCGAAATCACACAAAAGTTGGGATGTTTTTTGTAACCGAGAGTAAATATATGTATTTTGTAATTAAGTTTTTATTATTTTGTAATTTGTATATTTCGAATAAACTAGTGTCTGATGTGGTACATCAAACCTGCATAGCACGTAAGTTGTAACTTTCTTTTTAGGTAGATTTTTCTGAGGGGCAGTTCATATGATCCCGCTTACACAAGATTAAACGAAGCGTGCAATGATTTTGAGATATTGAAATAAGTCATTTGTTAATGATAATGAAAATAACAAGGTGGCTTTGGATTTTGTTCTGTAGAAAAATCAAATGGGCAAAATGTAATTGTTGAGTACTAATTCTTGCGAATATATTTTTTTGCATTGATCTATATTTAGTCTGTTGTTAGCATGTGCTTGTCTGGTTTCATAAGGACTTATTTCAATACCTCAAAGCCATTGCTCGCTTTGTTTAATTTCGGGTGGGATCACATAAACTTCCCCTGACTCGCTTAATTTCAATACATAAAACTTAATATTTGAACATTTGAAACATGTGAGAATTTCATACATGAAATCTTAATGTGGAATTTCATATATGAACTATTTGATGTATGAAATCTTTATGTTGAATTGAAACAATTTCATATATGAAAATTTCATATATGAAAATTTCATATGTGAAATATTTCATATATGAAATCTCTATATGTGGAATTGAAACAATTTCATACATGAAAATTTCATATACGAAATATTTCATATATGAAATCTTTATGTGGAATTGAAATAATTTCATATATGAAAATTTCATATATGAAATATTTCATAAATATGAAATATTTCATATATGAAATCTTTATAAGGAATTGAAACAATTTCATATATGAAAATTTCATATATGAAATATTTCATATATGAAATATTTCATATATGAAATATTTCATAAATGAAATATTTCATATATGAAATTTGTTTCAATTCCATATAACGATTTCATATATGAAATTTTCATATATGAAATGTTATGTGAAATTTTTGTAAAGGATTTTTCATCTATGAGCTCAAAATATGACTACAGCTTTTAAATTTTGTGCGCGAGTCATTTTTAATTTGTTGAGCCTTACCCCCTGGTTCACAATATTTCAGTTCGAGAATTTTTTTTCATTATTCTACATTACAGAAGAAGAAGTTATTATATAAAAAACCGGATACAAATAGTTGTTTTGCGAAATTGAGAGCAATTTCAAATCTGTTCAGTTTTTTTTTTATACACCCTGTAGAGTGAAAAAACGATGAGCGCGAACAGCATGGTTTAGTGGATTGGCGCTGAACTGCAGAAAATGCGTCGCTTGTAATTTAATTTCACCGAGGTTATAAATGGTTCGGAGGTAGTTTTAAAAGGTCGTTATTTGGGTAAGGAATAAGGATAGGATTTAATCTAAGTTTTTTAAATTTAGTTTTGTCAGGGAAAAGTCCAGTCATGCACGATTGGTAATCCAGTTTCTTTAAGATGACAACTCCGCAGTCTTTATCTGGTCAAAGAATAGCGTATGTCTGCCTGAAAATTTTAAAATTTTGATGCGTTTTTATGTTAGGGTTTTTATAGACTTTTAATTTTTTGCTGTTTCATAAAGCTATTTATCTGGTAGGAAGTTTTGGGATTTAAGTTTGTTCCATATTGATTCAGCGACGCGATCAATGTATCGGTCTCATTCAAGCAGGTATAGCGAGGCTATATGCTTGAGACTAAACATTAACACAGAATATAATTGTTTTGGCGCAAGCGTGTCATTTGAGAAGTTAATGATAATTTTATATGGGTTGTTTCTAATACCAGTCGAGATAGCGTATTTTTTCAGGAGGGATAATTATAATTTACGTTCATGGCGCTGTGACACTTTTTAATAGTAGTTTCTTGTCGATTGGTCTTTGAGCGTGATATTTTAGTTTGGCATTCCGAAGTTATGTCGTCTGGGAAACGATCAATAACTTGTGCTCTAGTAGGATTTTCTTGAGATGTCTGAAGGAATTGTGTTGCTCATGAATAGTCTCTTTCAGTATCTTTCGGTGATATGCGTTTCTAATGCTGTAGCGTTCCAACGGACGAATATATGGAAGGATGTTATGGTCACGGCATTTGGCCTGGAATTTCGAAGGCTATATCAGGCTCAGTGTTCTTCTGATGTCTCTGAAGTCCTCAAACCTTCGGCTCATTTCACCTTTAAATCGAGTTTACATTTGAAGAATTCTCCGATAGTATCGTGCACTTTCTTGACCTGCAGATTATAACTCTTTGGACTGCATAATTATATTTCGCAATTCTACACATATACTGGTCAGTACACGCACACCTTTTTAGTTTTACCTCATAGTCTTATAAAACAGCTAAGTTTTATAAACAGCTAGGTCTTATAAAACAGCTATAAAACAACAGCAATCAACAGTTGCTAGCTTCAGCACGAACTCAAAGCCATCCAAAACTTCATGTCTTGGAATTTTCTTTTCTCGCTACATGGCAAAGAAACTGATCATTACTTTCACACCATGTAACAGAAGCAACAACGTACAAGATCTGTCACATCCTTTCAAAGCCTACCGAAAATATATGGCTATAAGTTTACCATTCATTGGTAAATACGGCAACACTTTTACAAAAAATGTCTATTAAGAAAACTCGCCGCTTGTGGCTGAAAAGTCCATGCAAGTTTATTCTACTCGGGAAAACTACCCAAATGTACTGTTTTCTGTCATGCCAAAACAAAACTCAGAATGAATATCAAAGCTTGGTAGTAGTTTTCTAGTTTTCCTGTCCTGCATGCTTGCAAGAGTTCGTATATTGAAAAAACAGGTCGTTGGCTTTTCATGTGCCTCAAAAAACACAACACTCGTGAAAGTTCAGAAATGAATGCCCGCACTCATTCTTGTGAACACTTCTAATACATCAAAACCCTAATAAAACTATAATGCTTGATTTTACTGAAACTATAAGCACCAACACAACACAACTTATATTTGATAACTGTAGGATTACTGGTCCCTATAATTATATAAAGAATTCCTTGCAATTTGCAGAAGAAAACCAGAACTTTAACCATGGCGCTAAAGCCTCAAAGGCAATGATCATATTTTCAGAAAACCATTATATATATATATATATATATATATATATATATATATATATATATATATATATATATATATGTGTATATATATATATATATATATATA
>CACRXK020016034.1:0-11707 GCA_902702795.2 Paramuricea clavata | reverse complement strand
GAGAAATAAACTCATTGACTGGCAGTACTCTACCCACTGAGGAGTAAAATTGTCTGGCGTTGATAGGGCAATTGATAAAACTAGAATAGTAAAGCGAATAGTGCGAATAGTGCGAATAGTCGACGAATAGTCCGCGAATAGTCGACGAATAGTACGAATAGTCCGCGAATAGTCGACGAATAGTACGAATAGTCGACGAATAGTACGAATAGTCCGCGAATAGGCAATAGAGAGTTTGCAAGACTTTGCACCGTGCTATAGAACTAAATTTACCGAAGCGGTGCCGGGGGGGGGGGGCTCTATTGACAAACATGAAATCGTGAAAACATTCGTTGATGTCAATGACGTCATACGTAATCGGTAAAAAATACGGGACCACTGAGTTTTAACAAATATTTAACAGGAAGTAGAATGACAATCACTAGAATGACGTTTTCCACTGGGCGAATTTGTTCGCGCGAAGCGACAAGTAAAAGAGTAGGAACTGTTCCACAGGGCCGTGCCAAACGATCCGCTCTACAGTTTCAGATTCAAGTTTCAGATTCATATTCAGATTCATATTCAGATTTGAATATGAAACGGGGGTACAAAATGTGGAATTGCTCAGTCTCTTTTCACGGAATAAACGTAATTCATCAAGGACATCCATTATCAGACTATTGCGCATTTGACAAAACTATACCTTAATTTTTAGCTCATAAGGTGAAGCCAGGAAAAATCGCAGAAACTACACGGCCAACGCGTGAATTCGTACTGCGCCATGCTTGTCTTGACCTGTCGACAAACTTATATTTCGCGGTGTATCCCAAAATACGCGTGTAGTTACCTAATTTCCGAAAGACATTCATTAGTACACTATAGTAAATCGTATAAAGCAAACTAGGTCTTAAAAACGTTAGTTGTTTTGTCAGGAAAAATCGCAAATCATAGATCGTGAGATACGGCTTTTGTAACCTGAAGCGAACGTCAACAACGCAGCTGAGAGAATAAACACTTCTCACGCGTCATGCACACGCTTACTTTGGAATATTCGTCTGCGAAAGACATTCATCTACAACTATCACAAAATGATACAACGCACTTGTTATTTTCAAAGAGCTTGTTGTTTCGGCAGGAAAAATCGCAAAGCACAACTAGTGTTGGAATCGAAAATCCGGGCGGGCATTAAGATTATCATCACAGTTCGTTTAGTCTGATATAAGCGATGTTTTGTTTGTCTTCACACTGAATCTTAACAAGTTGACTGTAAATCATGCTGAAGTTTGAATTATGTTAATAGCAGCCCAATAGTTTTTGCAAAAAAGGTCTTGGAATCGTTTTACGAAAAAACGATAGGATGTCAGCCGCCCCCGGATATTTTTCGTTAAGATTCGAATTTCATGTAGATTCAGATTCAGTTTCAGATTCGAGCTGAAACAGCGTTAGTCTGCGTAAATCCTTCAACCACAGCAACTGTTATTAGTGTATAAACCGGCAGATATACTGCAAAGAAAGACATTCATCTACATGACTGTGCGCTTCATTCTGTGCGGTTTTTATTGCGATTCAGCAAACCATGTCCGCAGGAAAAATCGCAAAAGATTGTTATTTTAGACTGCTCTTGTACATGCAGACATTGCTTGTCAAACAGTTGTTGTTGTATTAATCATTATTTTTTAATAAATAAAGGCACGTATCAAACCGTTTAAGGAGGACATCTTTTAATGCCTTAAATCCAATGATATGAAGCAATTTAGGAGTTTCAAACACTTTTCTGTAGCTCAGGGAAAATCGCAAAACACAACAGACGAGTTGTAGATTTTACAACCTGAAGCAAAGGTCAACTGCAAAGTGAACCGAAGAAATGTTTCTCACGCGGCATGCTTTAAATTTGGAAGATTCTTTTGCAAAAGACATTCATCAACGACTATCATAGAATCTTATAACGCACTTTTTATCGTCGAACAACTCGTTGTTTGGGCAGGAAAAATCGCAAAACACAACAAAAGAGAAGCGTCATATGTAACCTGCATGAGCACAACAAAAAAGAAATTTAATTTATGGAAACTTTATGGAAAAAACCTACGTTTTACTAACAGAGATTTAGCATAACATACGCAATTAAATGCGCAATCTTTCTATACACAGATTAGAATTTTAGACGCCGTTTACACGGTACCGGACGGATTTGGAACCGGACTAAAATTCGGCCGTTTCGGCCGTGTAAACCGCACACGAGAACCACGGAACCAGACGAATTTGAGACCCCCTCCTAACAGGACGCATTCGCGTGTAAACAGGCGAAAAAGGACGAATTTCAGACCGGTTCCAAATTCGTCCGGTACCGTGTAAACGGGGTCTTGCAGTCAACCTCTTCCCAATGACAAAAAGGGAAAAGCCCTGGGAACGAGGTTGTTCTTGCAGTATTATTATTATTATTAAAACTTTATTTAAAGAAGGTTAATTTACAAGGAAATATGCCAGTTTAGCTTTCGCTAATCTTCCACTGGACCTT
This sequence comes from Paramuricea clavata, assembly GCA_902702795.2. Taxonomy (NCBI): domain Eukaryota; kingdom Metazoa; phylum Cnidaria; class Anthozoa; order Malacalcyonacea; family Plexauridae; genus Paramuricea; species Paramuricea clavata. The sequence goes on along the minus strand of CACRXK020016034.1, from coordinate 9,213 downwards.
CTAAAGTTAACTATACAATCGAATATATTTACATGCAGTACAATTTACATTTCTGCAGACTACAGTATACATAATTACATAAAGTACATATCGATATAGGTATAAAAAATTGGAATTAACATACACTGTACATCTTATGAGTTATTTTTATACATATCCAAAAACAATTCATGGGCTTTACGCTTGAATGCTTGAAATGAGCTGGAAGATCTAATATCTGGTGGCAACATATTATAAAAAGATGCTCCAGTGTACCGAAGTCCACTCCTGGTGATTGATAGTTTATAGTTTGGTATCCATAAGTCAGTATGAATTTAATTTGTTAGAAAATATATGGTGATTTTAATGTATCAGCTGGTTGTGAGGAGATAACGGATGGTTGTTGGTGCTGGGAACATAATTTCGTTTCTTATATCAAAAACTTAATTAATTAATTAACGACTACGATCGTTACTGTTATAACGAAAAATAAGAATAGCCTGTGTCTAACAGATAAACGTGATGATTTAGCCTATCACTTACAATTTGTTAAATTGCAATTAAATAGTACGAATATGTTTTAAAGTCAGACAATTAACCCGCCAGGGTCTTATAAATCTTAGTGCCCTATATATGACGACAACTGCTCAGTACCAATTGTGACGCGCTTCCGAGTATGACGTGGTTATAGGCTAGACGTATAAGGTCCAAAACAATCAAGCAAGCAAGCAATTAAATGCGATAGTCACAATAAATTAAAACAGCAAAACTAATTGAAAATTTGAAAATTATAATTTACCTGTAATTTGTTATTGATAAGAGGGTCCTGAATGGGTAAAATGGGAACTGGGATTGATCTATTTTTAGACTGGGAAAATGGGATTTGGGTTGCCGGGACTGGGATTTAGCCACTGGGAATGGCAAATGAAGTCCTCAAAAATGGGAATGGGATTGAGGTAATGCATGCGAGTCGATTCCCAATTTTTCCACGTTTTAAGTATTTTAAAATACAATTTTGATCCGTTTTTGGTGTCTTTGGTAATGATTTTTGTTGTTAATATTTACAGCACTACCTGCAAACAGGCATACTCTGGCGCCTGGAATTATGGGTTTTCTGATTATGCGTGTTCTCAAGTCAGATGCACAGCGGAATATATGCCTGGTTTCCGGTATATACTTCATTTAACCCTTAGTATATACCTCAAAGGCAAAGCACAACAAAAAATACCGTCATGTCGGATCTTAAAAGGTCTTAAAACTGTTTATTCTACCGCTTCTTTTATTGACTGGGATTTCAATAACATGACTGGGATTTCTAATAAAATCCAACTGGGAATAATGATTTTGCCAAATTTCAGGTGGGAAATGGGATTGGGACCCCCTCCCCCCATTCAGGACCCTCTAATAAGATATCTGGCTGCCGGCTACCTTATGACAAAGATATTCATTCTGTACAAATATCGCCCTATGGCTATGGGCTCGGTCTGTACAAAAAAGACCTCGGTCCGATATTTCCCTATACAGATCGAATTTCAAATATTAAAAAAATAGTGACTGTCCGTGAATACGAATATAGAAAAGGTTAGAGATTTATTTATTTATGGCCTACAGGAAGACACAAATACGCGCTGTACTCGCTATACTATCTCAACTGTTTGGATTGGTGTGATTATTATGGTACACACAATAGAGGTGATAATTGATGGAACACTTATGTTGTGTGTTTTTCGACAGCTACTTAGGGTACAAATCTTTATAATCCTATTATTCAAATCATATCTTGAGAAAGATTGATAAGATGTTTCCAAACAGAAAACTGATAGATCCGTGCACTGAGGAAAGCAAAGAAAATACCTTTAATTTTACAACAATTCCAGCACAATCTGAAGAGTCCTCTTTCCCATCAATTCCCAGTGTTTAGATAAGATTGTGCCGGGGGGGGTTTTGTACATAATGTGCGTCATCACACTCAAATTGATGACGAGTTGATGATTGTAAATTATTCGCACAAGTTAAACTATATATTCATATTCACGGACAGTCAACAAACCACTGGACTGTATTTCATTTTTCTAATTTTCTTTTATTCAAAATATTTTCCAATCAATATAATCAATCCAATTATACATACATTCCAAATACGATATATAAAAACACTCTTAAAATTCTAACACTGCATTCTAACAGTTGGACACTCTGTAATGCACTCTATAAGCACTACAATATTTTTGGCACTTATATTCATAGTCTAAAACTAGGAACAAATTGTAGTTAACACGTCATGTCTTGAAAAGAATGTTCTTTCCCTTAGTCGTTTAAGGTTCATCATATCATATCCTACTTAAAACATGCAGTATTTACATCATACAATGACGCGCAATTTATGCAAATATTGCAAACTCACGTTTTGCGGTTGCTGCGCCCACATTGGGCCTTAAGGCTCTTTTCCACTCATCGCAAAAACCAACTAGAGGAGTATTGTGATTGGATGAAATTATTGGCAGCGAGCTTGCCAGCTCATTCTTGCGATCAGTGGAAAAGAGCTTGAACTGTAGAAGTTCCTTAACAGATGATCTTCATCTCGAAAAACGATCCCTATGGTATGAATAAAGTTACAATTCAAAGTTCATCTGATGGTGTTTGAGAGATTGTTAGCGAATGTCTCATGACAAGAGAACGTAAGGTAAGCACTTTTTGTTTCAATTTTTTTCTGGTAAGAAGAATTTAATTACCGACATAACGTCAGTAACCACTCGCAGACTAGCACATAACACTGGCAGAACTAGTATTGTTCGATGCAAAAATGATACTGCTAACGTCGAATATGTTTACGAAATTCAGTATATAATTCATATTTTTCAGTACTCATTCGGACTTGACCGTGTAGCTCAGTGATAGTACAGCGTCAAGCGTTGAAGGTAACGTGTTTGAAATAGCCGTAGCTAGCCGCGGGCAAGGCAGAATTTTTCCTTGTGCGGCTTGGACTCATCCGCTGGACACTCGAGAATTTCATCTTGTCATATTCTCAAGTAATCAGCATTAACAACAATCCATTTTGCATCTTTATGACCATTTAGTCCATTTTACATGATGTTGCACTCAAATAAGTTGGCTTTATAACTAGTAGGACAAACCTATGGTATTTAGTACAAGTGTATGAAAGCTTTAAATTAATCCTGTTAAGCACGCAAATTGCTATTGACGGGAGTTTTTGTCGAGTTTTGTCGAGGGTGGGAAGTAGAGTGTCGAGGGTCGAGAGTAAAAAGTCGAGGGTAAAAAGTAGTGAATGGGCCTTATAAAAAAGTCGAGTGTCATATTATTGTAGGAAATTCGCCCCACGGGCAAAATCATGTGGCACCGGTAACCGCACACTCCGTCGCAACGAGACCAGATGACGAAAAATGATGAATTAAAACGACGAATCAACTACTTCACCATGCAGTTGTAAAATAATAGTCCAAGTTTGGATTACGTGGGTTTTTAACGATTTACTCAATCCTGAGATGTAGATCGTCATTACATGAAATTTATTTGGAATCTATTTCAATTTAATAAAGACGATTTTTGTAAAAGGCGATGAAAATTAGTGCAAAGACAATTGATTTAATTAATACGTATTAACACAGTTAGGCTAGAAATGTTAAGAAGCGTATCACTAGTTACAAGCGATTAAAACTTAATGGATTATTTCTAGGTTTATAACAAACTGTCATAACTTGTTTCTTTGCAGAAATAAAGTTGTTTAAATTAAAACATGGCAAACTGGCATAAGATCGTTTCCCGTAATAGTCGGCAACATAGGCGTATTGTATGTTCAAAGTCAGAAAATTTTCGGCGACGTCGATCTCGATGTCCTTCGGGTAGGCAAAGTGTAAAAAATCGTCACTTAGTAAGAAAGCGTATGTTATTGCGCAAAGTGGAGGAAGAGATATTACTAAAATGGAGCCAAAAATGGGGAAATAGCGGTGTAAGTGATAAATTGGTTTTGTTGGGCGGTGGGCGTGGAAGACCAAAAAGACCGGTTTTTCAACCATTCAATGTCAACAAATTTGTTGAAATTGTTGCTGAAAGATTGGGAGTCGATTCCAAAAGTAAAAAGGATATGTGGCAATCAATCGCACAAGAGTATTATGGAGAAATTCGAGTGGATAAGAAAAAAATGAACAGACTGCGAATGATTTGGAGAAAAAATATTTTCAATGTTCATGAAAAGGTAGCCCAGAAAAAGTCAGGCTGTGGACAGCCAGCGACCGCAAACAGAAGTTATAGCCCTCAAAATTCTTTTATGAACGTCAATTCTTACAGTGCTGAATCAGATTTTAGTGACACTGAATTAAACAAAGCCGATGAATATGAGAAAAGAAATGTTATGAATTACAGATGCAACTCTAATACCCATTCAGGTAACTGCACGTTAACAGAATTCTTTGGGAATGTGTTTGGTCGAGCAGTATCTTACGCGTATAAAGATCACATGCATGATAGTGATTTCACCTGTGGCGCGGATTCAGTCGGTTCTAGCGAGTTTCGCGACTCAAAAGATATCAATCCAGATTTATTGCGTCACTCTCCATACGCCGATGACTCGGAACAAAACAGCGATGCTAATATCGAAATGTCCTATACAAGCGATATTGAAGAACCTGCAGACACCAATCACAGCAGTCTTGACAGCGAAGTCGACGTTGAAATGCCAGACGACTACGTTTACAACATCGATAGAGATCAGTGTCAATGTTATAAGTCTTTGAAGGAAAATGAAAACGGGCGCCTTTTCAATACACCACATCTTCTGGCATCCACGGTTAATGCGTTATCAAGTAGTAATATACCGTCTTCGGGTACGTTTAATGCTAAGCTTGTTCGACCTGTTTCTTATGTTACACTTCCTTCAGATTGGTTGAACATACCTTTGAAGGGGAAAGATGCAAGCACGCCAAAATCGTTTTCAGGGAACTATGCCACATTATTTCGTGAGATATTGAAGGCTTTTAACCTGTTTTGCTGTTTCGTATTTAAGCGTAATTACATCAAAAGGGAAAATTCTCGAAAAACCAGTTGTCCGTATTGGCGAGGAACAGTGGTATGCAAGCATGAAGACGTTGTTTCTCACCTGACCATTCAAGACCGTGACCAAAATATCCTCAGGATCGAATTCATAGGGGACGTAAAACATGACATAACAAAGCCAAAAGCAACAAAAATGTTAGGAGAGCAACGTGCGACAGCAATCCAAGAATACGAGCGGACAAACACTACGCCATCAAAATACCATAGAGATAAACTCGTGGAACTACCGTCGGAAGCTTTTCAAGCTGGCAACCGTTCTGGGGTTGGTGTATCGCATTCAACAATAAAAAATTTTTGTGCTGCCGCCAAAAAGAAAACGCAGTTTGATAAAAATCTGTGTACCGGTATTTCTTGTCTTCAGCAGTCTGTATCACGAGAAGATGAAGAAGACGCTTTAAAAGTGGGACATATGTGGCGAAAGTTGTTCGGTTATATTCAGCACTTCAATTTAACTGATAACATCAATTTAGTGATTTTCAACGAGGCGTCTGTTAGAGTTTACCACGAACTAGCAAAGTACGACATTGTTTATATTGATGCCACTGGAAAGTTATTTTCTGCCGAAGGCCTCCTTGATCGTGGTCGACTGTTATACTATGCCATGGTCGTGCGACATCCGTATGCGAAATACCCTCCTATTCCTATTGTAGAGTACATTACGAGTTGCCACACCACAGATTCAATACGCGTAATGTTGAGAACTTTGAAAGAAAAAGAGAAAGAAGTGTATCCAAATGTATCTTGCTACCCTACACCTGCTGTAGTGACGACAGATTTTAGTATGGCAATAATTAACGCTTGTATTAGGGAGTTTGCAAACGAGAATGTGGAAGATTACTTGACGAGAGGATTTAATATCATCAATGGGCATGCAAGTGGAGAAGACGCTGGAAAAACAATATTTCATGTTTGTGCCGCGCATATGTTAAAGTTAAACAAATTTCATGTTAAGAAACTATACGGGAAAGGGGAAACAGGAAGTAGCAAGGTTCACATCGCAATGCGTTTCTTTGGTCGATTGTTGTACTGTTCAACACTTCATGAGATGACAAATTTTGTCTCCCTTGGCTATTACATTTTTAAAAGTAAATATGACAACCCAACATTAAACAGAAAACTGGAAGCATTCTCCAAAGCCATTCATGATTTCACCTTCCCCATAGATATTGATAGTGACCAGGAAGATTTTATAATTGAAACGCCAAATGATGATGCTGAGAGCTTAACAGAAACACTGTGCAGCCTAAAAGAAGGGAACGTCTGGATTACTTTTTGGAACGAACAATTATCTGATTTTGAAATGAACGAATCAAACAGTGGAAAATCTAACAAATACTTTATGCCAAAATACTTTGCTTTCATTTTCAAAAACTATCTACCAAGTTGCGTTTTGTGGTCACGCCTTCTTTTCAGTGATTTAACGCGCTTTAATGAGAAATATATAGCAAGAACAGCAATGAATAACTTCAATATTAAGCAGCGAAATTATCTTCAGGACAACAACACAAACGGTCAAGTTGAAGACTTTTTTCATATAAAGAAAAACTGTTCCTTCAAGGGAAGACGAAACATGCGATTGGATACTTTTATTGCAGAGAACTGGAAAGACAATAAAGGGCTTCAAAGGCAGTTTGTCGATGGATTGCTGAAATCGGATGAGTTATGCTTTTCAAATAGTAGGTCTATCGAGAAACTGTCACTTATTTGTGGCATGGAAAAGTCTTCAAACAGTAATGGTAACTTACCGTTAGAAGAGGACAGCTCGTTTGATGGCGAAATTACCCAACCGCAACCTGTAGAAGAATGGAATAAATCGTCTCCACAATTTAAAAGAAAAAATAAGAAAGGTAAATATCTTTCACCGTCTCAGACAAAGCTGAACTTCAGGCCAGTGGCTGTGAAAACAGCAACAGAATCGCATGCAACACAAAAGCTCGACTGTAGCAGTAAGGAGTTCAAGATATTTGAACAAAAGATAAGTTCTGAAGTAGCTCAAAGAAAACATGGTTTCAAAAACGTGAAGAACGAAGTAAAAAAAATATGGAAAGGCTTGACAAATGTACAGAAGAAACAATACTCCTTCATTAAACCCGGTAAGTGTGACAACAACCTTACGAAAGGAAGCTACGAAGATACCTACACAGGAGTACATTGCATTTGCAGACAAAATATAGAAATGGGCAATAATGTCAAATGCATTCTTTGTCAAGAAATTTTTCATTGTCGTTGTGTCAAGTTCTGCCCCGCCTTAGCCAATCTTCTCACGACAAATTACGTATGTGCTTCGTGTGTGAATAGCCATTATTTAGCGAAATGTATTCTGAAATCAATGAAAATCATAGGAAATACCTCACTTCCCTAGTTCAATGGCACATTTTTTGCCTAAACAGGTGCCTTTCTTCAGAATGTGCGGGAGATCATTCATGCCATGGAATTTATCAATTGATATTCCTAGGCATAGTGATAAAATTGAGCTGTGGTCTCTTATAAGAACGTTAACTTTTGGAAGATTATCTACGGATTATCCTGCTTCCCATTACGTTGAGCTTTGCCATAAAATACCCGATATGTCAGTCATAACAATTAATTGTGTCAAGTGGAACGGAAACACCAGAATTAAAATCAATACACCTATATTTTGTGGTGAACGCATAAATTGTAGAGGTACAACAACAACCGACTACGATGAGAACGATATAATGTATAGTCTATTTGATGCTGTTCTCCATTATGGTTCTAGTGCTAAAAAGGAACATTTCGTTAGCTATATATTCCATGCAGATCACACAGCAACGCTTTACGATGACACGGTTGTCAGGGAGTGTGATATGCAAGAAATACTGCAGTCTCAAGCATTCCTACAAAATGTGTACATATGTTTTTACATCAAAGGGGATCGTTGGCGTGAGAGCGAAAATGATGCGGTCAGTTATACCGAAAAGAGAAGTGATGTTCCATGGTATCTAAAGGAAAGTGATATTCAACGGGTTACCAAAAAGTCTGGAATTACCAAAAGAAGGTAGTGTACAAATCCGTTACATCCTTTGACTTGAAAACTGTTAAACCATTGAACTGGTTAAACGGCGATGTTATAAATGCATTTCTCGCGACGATATGCCAAGATAGCAATAATGGTAAAAGTGTTTATTGTTTCAATTCTCTTCTTCACGATACTTTAAAGAATGGTTTGTCAGGCAACCGGCTAGTTAATTCATCTCTAGCCGTTGATCCAGTTAAGTACGATATTTTAATGTTTCCAATAAATGTTGCAAATTGTCACTGGTCGCTTGTGGTTGTTTATCCGAAGTCCAACATTCTCTGCTATTATGACTCCTACCACAACATTGACATATCCGCAATAAATTCACTTGTCGGTTTTATAACAACTTCTTATGAAATACGTGGACGTGCAGTTGGTCTGGAAAACTGGTTAATTCTTGCTCCGAACCAAATACCCAAACAACATGATTCTTGTAGCTGTGGTGTTTATACCTGTATGAATGCGTTTTACTCAATAAACCCACATGAACGTATTTATTCAACAAACGACATTGACAACATACGGTATTGGATTGTCCATCGTCTGTTGACATCACATGGTGCCAATCGTGTTAAAATGAAAGTTAAAAACGTGGCTTATCAGATTAATCGTGTTCAATTGAGCAATGAAAAGATTATAACTGTTTTACCAGAACTTAAACATAGCGATAACTCCAAAGTATTTGTACTCATTGCAAAAGCTGCTGAGAAACGGCGAAGTTTTTGGAAAATGGAGCAAGACAAAAAGGATTTGCGAGCTTTGGTCGACGGAGGTAATTAGTAACCTCGTGTGCACAATTTCAATAAATTATTTTATATGCATGCATGTTTTGTTTTCTTTCATAAAGTCGATGAAACATATGAAGAGGACGAATATCAACCTCATCAAGAACAAGGACATTCAAATACAAAGATATAAAGAAAGTTGAGGTATCATACATGAAGCATTAAGGCAATTGTATTTGAAAATGAAATAATTATCAACATTATCTATCTCAAATAATTCTTCGTATTCCAGAAAATTCAGTTCCAATTACATAATGGTTTCTAATGAAAAAAAGCGTTGAATGATTCTTCGTTTCAAGTGCTTAATCAATTGCGAGTCCACACAGCAATTCTACATAT
>CACRXK020016032.1:0-10817 GCA_902702795.2 Paramuricea clavata | reverse complement strand
ACCACCCGATGATTCCTATACGGATGAAACAGACTGTTGTGGTTTTTTGAGGTAAAACGAAAAACTATATTACGCCCTATCTATATGGTATTGAGCACTGTTTGTGTTTCGTAAACCAAAATCTTAAGCTATATATATATATATATATATATATATATATATATATATATATATATATATATATATAACAATTATACCATGAGCTCGAGTCGTATATGAGCTGATAGCAGACGAGGTGCGTAGCACCGAGTCGGCTATCAGCCATATACGACGAGAGTGAATGGTATAATTGTTTCATAATAGGCCCCTATAGTCTAATAGCCATCAACTGAAGTAATAATTAATTATCCTCTGTTACAATGTCTTGACAATTTGTTCGGCCAAAAACCGCTTGACATTATCTGTCTGTATAGATTATCAGTTTCTGCGATGCTACTTGAAATGCGTTGATGGTGAAGGAAAACCTGAAATTGACGGTGTCAGCCATTACCGTTGTCATCTTTGCCCAGGAATTTGTAAACGACATGATGTATTTAGAAACCATCTTAGAAACCACAATGAAACAACACCCACCGTAAAGGAACACAACGAAACAACACCCACCGTGGAGGAAGAGCATCAGAACCACAGTGAGGAAATGCCTGCATCACCGAGTCCAGATGCTCGCGCAAGTTTAGACAGGCAAAATGAATTCATGGATAACCATGACCTATCTGATGATGCCGTTGAGAATCCGGATACACATTCGGAAGGAAATGCAAACACCAACAGTCACCGTTGCGTCAAATGCTCCAGAGATTTTGCTTCTAAAAAATCTCTCCAAAATCATACACGATACTATCATATTTCGCCCGATTATATTAATTCTACCAGATACTTAGGTGGTATTTGTGTCGATCCAAACAGGGGTATCTACATGATACGACGTTCGTTTAGTGGCACAAGTCATCCACTCCATGTACTACACAACTTTGGGGTGAGCGGTGGATTTTCGTGCGAGTTAAATGATTGTAGAGAACTTTCTAACACAGCAAAACGAAGTGGGAATCCAAATTTTATTTGTAACCATTTGAAAAGCGTTCAATATGTAAACAAAAATTCCAATTCTAGTTATATTCTACCCCGAGAATCGTTAAAAGCCCTAATAAACAAGGTTACTTGGTCTAAACGCAGTAGAGAAGAAGAGTGCCTTAAATTGCAAGACAACGCTCTCCAAGAGAAAGCGCCATTAATTGCCGAGTATAGCGATTCGACAAAGCCCTCATCCATCCGGTATCGGCACTTTTCAGTTTACGATGGTAACATTCATCATTACTCGCGTTTCGAACGAGTCACTGTAACGTACGACTCGAATAAAAACAAATGGGGATGCTCTTGTTGTAGAACAAAAGTAAACTGTGTTCATAAATGCGTTGCTAAATGGTTTTTGTACGTCGAGCGGCCTGAAAATTTACTTTTTAACGACAATCATCCTGAACAGAGTCAGAGTGATAGTGATGATGAAATTGACGGACCTTTTGAAGGTTTCGAAAGTGCAACTGGCACTTCCCAATCCACTTCTGGCCCTGCGTTAAGTTATCCACCAAAACAAGAAACAGTTTTGGCAAAGATGGTCCTGTACCTTCATACCGTTAAAAGGATTCCCGTAGATATACCCAGAGCAATCACGCACGATCTGGACACATATCCGACTTGTCTGGTCCCGACTGAGGAGCAGTGTGCATACTGTGAGGACGTCGATCTCAGTTGCCCCATTCAAGTCACGCGAAAAGGCCGAATATTCACAACAACGAAAGTAATTGAAGGTTAGTTTTAATTGTTTCACCCTATATACTATACAAAAAGTGTGGTGTCGGTAAATAAGGCATTAGAAATAATTTTCTTTAATCGCGTTTTGTACCGTTTTTACCAGGCAAATGTATAATTTAAACAGACTAATGTTAACTGCCCTGTCAATCACAGGAAAAAGCGAAAAATTAAGCACATTTCATTTCATATTTTTAAACATACTTATCTGTGTTAAAATGTGCCCAGAATGTGGTATGACCTATCGCTATCAAGAGTATATACACGGAATTCACAACTTCAACGACAGTCACTGCTTCAGCTTAAGTTTAATGCTTTTTCTTAGAGCTTTTGTGGAGGTAAGTTGATTTTTGAGGAGATGATAAACATTTTATTTATACATTGCTGCTGGTTTATATAATTAATTTATTCACATAGATGATAGCCCTTGAACTAAAACTAGTGATCGGCATAATCTGTTTAATTCTTTCATTTGCACAACAGGAACATACCGCCCTTGGACGAGCTGCAGCTGTATTTTCTGAAGTATCTGGTGTGAAAATTGACCAATCCATCATGCGTAATGCTTATTACCATTTCGAAGCGTTGACAAATCATAGCTACAACTTCTCGTGCGTTCTTTGTGGTTACTATCCTCCACATCTCAACTGGGATCTATGCAAAAAAGGATGCTTTTCTTTAATGCGTAAGTGTGATGATTCTACATAATAATATATAAATGTAAATAAATAATAAGATTTCCCGATGGATTTCTAAATGAAATTATTTTATTCTAAGTTCTTTGTACATGTACGTTTGCATGGTGATAAAATATAATAGTTTTGTTTGTGGAAACATCACGTAAATTTATTTACGTGGTGTTTCCACAAACAAAACTATTATATTTTATTCTAACTGCACAATTATATGCCATTAAGGTGGGTCAATACATGCATGCAGTTTTTACAATAATGGAAAATTCACGATTTAGATGCGTATTTTTGGACAATTACTACTTGCTGATAAACAAAAAGTACATTACTTATATAAAACAACATCTATAAAGAGTTTGAATTTTTGCACAAAAGTTACGCAACTGCCGTTGCTATGGCAACAATGACGTTTCAAAATGGCGGATATGTTGGCTTTAAAGTAATTTAACTCGTAAACGACATCGGCGACCCCCAAATTTTATTTTACAAAATGATTTCTCTTCGTATAATCAATTATTTTGACAGTTTAAAATAAATTCTGTGGAGCCAAATTTTTTTAAATTACGTCAAGGTGATTATTTATAATAATTTTTTTTTGACTCCACAGAATTTCTTTTTTAAATTGTCAAAATAATTGATTATACGAAGAGAAGTCATTTTTAAAATAAAATTGGGGGTCACCGATGTCGTTTACGAGTTAAATTACTTTAAAGCCAAAATATCCGCCATCTTGAAACGTCATTGTTGCCATAGCAACTGCAGTTGCGTAGCTTTTGTGCAAAAATTCAAACTCTTTAGATGTTGTTTTATATAAATAAGGTACTTTTAGTTTATCAACAAGTAAAAATTGTCCAAAACTACGCACCTAAATCGTGAATTGAAATTTCCATTTAAAAAAAAAAAACAACTGTATTGAGCCACCTTAAATTAACTTTTATAGTCGATGATCTAGACGTTCCTCCAGAATGCGAGGAGTCCGATCGCGTTAATTCACGAGACTTCTGGACCAAAATTGAACAGATGCATATTGCAAGAGGTTTAACTACAGGTATATATACGTATATCCATACAAATCACTCGGACCTCCGCATAATTTAATTGGAAATATTGTTCTTATACAACAAAATCCACATCATTCTTCTTTAATTTAAATACCTTCTGCATGACTTCATGTGTTCCTATGGTGATTTATCATATTCATATGTGATTTATAGTGGTTTATTCACAGGTGATTTCCAATATAGTATGGTTACTCGTGATTCAATGTCCAGTGTTGTCGTTGCCTGGCCTTTTGTGTCTGTGCCTGTATTGTTTTTGTCAGTGTCCATGTCTGTAATAAGTTACTTCTAAAAACGTATTTGTATGTACTAGGCAAAGTTTCATAAAAATAAAATAAATGAAACCAGACATTAGACCTATATTGTCCTATTCACTATAATATCTTATGTTAGTTAAAAATATGCTATCCTTTTCCTAAGTATATTCTATTTTCGTGCATATAAAGATCTGAGCAGTTTTAATGTAAAACCGAGCTATCATTTCTGGGCTCCATGGATTGGCCCTCACACCAGAAAGGAGGACGCAGTCTTAAATACGGAGTACCGAAAATGCCATCACATCACCGAACAAGATGTAATAGATCCACAAAATCTACCAAGTTATTCGGAAGAGGATCTCTTGGATATGATGAACTTTGCCCAGGTAATAGTGAGCTTAAGCAAGTGTATGACGTTTTTGTCAACACTGGACGTCATTGTTAGATACCGAAATTTGGTATATAAACTAATTTTGACGGCATTTTGCATCACAGTGCTAGTGCAAGGAAACAAAAAACTTCAAACGTTTTGTCATATGTGTTCCAGATTACCATAAACTGACACAAACGCAGTTTTTAATCCAGTCCCCTCCCTCCCTCCCTCCCCGACATATGACGTCTGTGTTGACAAAACCGTCGTTTGCTTACGTTCCATAACAACTACAGTATATATACTGAACAGTCAATGTTCCCTTGACTGAGTACAAGTAGACAAAGTAAAAGTCTATGAACTTTCTTCATTTACACGGCAATCATAATCTGGATACAACTGCTTATGTGTTTGATACAGGTAAATGTGTTACAGAAGCTTTGCGGACAGATGGGTGCCAAACAGAGTTCTAGATTAACAAAACTCGAAGCTGTGGAATATCTTAGGAAGAAACTGAACGTGCCAGAGCATTTTAAGAAGATATTCACCAAGATATGGGGTGCATCAGGTGAATTTTAGTTTTGAAGCTCCTCGAGTTTTCCTCATTTAACAATGAATGAGAATTGCACGTTAATTTAAAATTCAGACTCAGCCACTCTGTGAATAGTTCCATTTCTTCCTTGTCAATGAATTTCTGTTTGTAATTTGGTATGTATACCGAAGACTAATTTATAAGGTCGAAAAATATGCCCCAAAAAATGTGGAAATTTTTTTTAGAATGCAGGAAAGACATGGAAAACAGAGTATAAATTTCATTTCCATAATACTTAAAAAATTTAAAAGACCTTATATGAGGAACTGTATATATACGTGTAGGTTAGGATCTTTTTCTTGCTAAAGTCACACGATTCTCTTTATCAAACAACAGTGTCTTTCAAAAAGGCGAAGTAAATCATGTTAACGTACTACAATGGACCTTAGAAGTGCTTACGTCACGTAATTTTCAAACAAAGAATTGACCTAAAATATCCCACAATGCACTGTGCATTCCATAAGCTATATGTATTAAAAATTGCTTGACGTAAGCACTTCTAAGGTCTTTTGAGACAGTCTACTTGCAAACAAAACAGATAAAACATGACTGCGGCACAACTCTATTTAGAACTTCCAACTATACAGTACTGCCAAGAAATAACTTATCAAAAACCGCGTCCAAGACGCGGGTATCTTGCGTCCACTGTGCGTCCACGGGCGCCCGCGGGTGCGTCCGTCCTGCGGGCGCCGTGCGTCCGTCGTGCGTCCACTGTGCGTCTGCGGGCGCTTGCGGGTGCGTCCACTGTGCGTCTGCGGGCGCTTGCGGGTGCGTCCACTGTGCGGGCGCCATGCGTCCGCTTTGCGTCTGCGGGCGAGGACGCAGCTCAGAAAGAGTTCTATTCGTAGATCGTCGGAAATTATCGCGTTTCGCTTTTCATAAACAAACCGTGGGCGTCGGAAAATATTCATGTTAGCTATTTCACACCACGTTTTTTATGCTTATACACAAGCGTTGCAGACCTAGAATCCTAGATATTTATATTTCTAACATTAAACTTACCGTGAATTTTCAGAATTTGTGCTTCGTAAAGTTCCTTTTCGTATTTGATCTCTACTTTCGCACCTTCGTATAACGTTTGCTTTAGACCCAGTAATCTTTTAACGTTGCCGGTTGGCAAAATGCACGTTATATGGTTTTATATGTTCTTCGAAGAAACCCAAAATACGTTGACAAGTGAGCGATCGATACCTCATTTTATTAGTCTGATAGTAATACGAATCGAGTGATATTAGTCTGAGCTCTTCACTTCAGCTTTAGCGAATTATACTGCAACTTTGAAAATCAAGCGATGAGTCACAGTCATTGAACCGTGTTGAAACACAAAGACTGTTTCCTGGACATGTAAAGGTATTCATTAAGGGATTAAGAGAAGTCATTTATCCAGAAATTATATGGTAATTATCAATTTATATGACATATCACCATGTGCATTTACTGCTTTGGAAAAACAACACAAACTTGTTGCTGTAAATAAAGTTATATAGTGGCTCGTAGTAATGGTATTTTATATGAAAAATCAAAAGCACTATATATATATTGTAAATGAGCATCTTCGTTTTAATATACTGACGAGTTACGGAGACATAACATTATTCAAATACAGAATTGCAGATGAACTAATCGGTAATCTACGAGGTAAGTCAGAATTTGAGTAGCAAATGAATGTGTTGCGAGATATATACTCGTTGTAGTCGTGATCTCACTGAGTTTAGTATATGTGTCTACATTATATTTATATATAGTTTATGTCTATTTTGCGCTCCAATATACAGTCATATACGCTTCAATCGCCACTCAAGTACGTGTGATCGCATTGTGAAAGCACTACGCTTACTGTAGTATAACGTGTAACATTATAAAATGGTTATTATAAAATGGTTATTATAAAATGGTTAGTGTAACGCTTAGGTTCAATGAAACTCGATTTCGGATTCAACTTTTTATTCTTTGCTTCTCCGATCAGTGACACTGATCTGTATTCTCACGACAAACTACGAGTATGATGCAAACATTAGTTCGTTTTCCGATTATGTTACGACGACTGCGTCCAAGCGGACGCAGTTTTTAACTGGAGGCCGGACGCGGGCGCTTTGGAGGCAGGACGCGGGCAGAGTAGACGCAAGACGCGGGCGTCGTGGAGGCCGGACGCGGGCGCTCTGGAGGCAGGACGCGGGCAGAGTGGACGCAAGACGCGGGCGCTCTGGAGGCAGGACGCGGGCAGACGCGGGGACAAGTTATTTCTTGGCAGTACTGTATCATTACCTTTTCAATTTTACATTTTTCTAGGAGGATGGGCGTCCGGGTCCTGCCCTCACAATAGGATTTACGCCATTAAGTTTGTTTTAAGAAGTGAAGGTCCACGAGATTACTGTGATTTACTTCGATCATTCAAGTATCCGCCGACCATAAATGTATCGGATATTCCAAATCGTCTGGCGACATTTGCGAATCGAGTAACGCCTAACTTCTTTGCTCCAAATAATGGGCAGTGGTTTCCTTCAACACCGGAAAATATCACAATGGCAAGTGAAGGGAAACTTCAAAAACAGCTAGAATGGACTTACGTTTCGGCAAACACAGCTGTTGATCAAAATGTTCACCCAGTTACTGGAACAACAGAGCGATACTCCCTATATGATCGATTCCACGAGAAGAACTCCACCAATCCATTTGATGTTCTACGACGCTTAACTCTTTGTCCTCAAATACACGCAAATATCAATAGTGAGTCGCACGAACAGCTGCATCAGGTCTTTAATAAGGATAATTACTTCTTGAATATGATGAACCCTGCAACACATGTATTTATGAAGCGTCTTCTTGTCGACCTGCGAAACGAAAAAAGGAATCAGCGAGAGAAGACAAGACAGGCAGTTGTCATGAAAAGAAATGGTGTAATTGGGCAAATGGTATTGGATGAGATGGGCAGATTGATGATCAACTACGAGACAATCAACGAAGGTAAAGCTATATGGGTGACAACCTCTTAGAAATATGTTCGAAAATCTGACATTTCCCTCGTTTTATTCCTGTGCGACTTAACCATTTCCACTTCCTTCCCACCTTCCCCCTTCTGTTTGTCTCATGCCTTTTCTTTCCAGCTGTAATTCATTTCATTATAATATATTGCGTGATTTGTAGATTTCGGTTTTGGGGTCGATTCACCAGCAACTGGCGAAGGAGACATCGTTAACAGTACTGTTATGAGCGAATGCACAGAACATATAAACTTACAAAATCAAGACAAAAATGATCAGTATCATGCACCAAGGGTAAGAAGCGAAAGACTTCCTGGCTAATTAGCCATTCCGATGTTGATGAGTGGACTGGGGACGAGTGTTAAAAAGTGCCAAAATTAAGAAATGAACAAAATCACTAAAAAGACCACCTCAAAATAAGTAAGTATACAAAGTTTGAAGACGTTTACATAAATACCCTTCGAATAAAAAAGCTTTTTAAAATTGTGAAATTACTGATTAAAAGACTGTTTTTGGGACGCGCGTCTCCAAAAACAAAAATTACAGTATTAAAATTTCATAGTAAATATCGCGATTTTCGAAAGATTATTATTCGAAGGGTATTCATGTAAACGTCTTCAAACTTTGTATACTTACTAATTGTGAGGTGGTCATTTCAGTGATTCGATTCGTTTCATTTCTTAATTTGGGCACTTTTTAACACTCGTCCCCAGTCCACTCGTCAACTTCGGAATGGTTAATTCACATATAAGTGCGCACCATTACAAGATAAAAATACGAACACAAAAGTTTCTCCAAATACCGTCCAGGTTAATCTTCAAACGGTCATAGAAAACTTTTGCCAATGCGTCCCGATTCCCGGTCGCCCCTCTTTGTACCCCTCCCTCCTCTTGTATCCACCACCGGTTTGCAGAGAATGACAGTACACAGAGGAAAACTAATACAT
The DNA here is from genome assembly GCA_902702795.2 of Paramuricea clavata. Taxonomy (NCBI): domain Eukaryota; kingdom Metazoa; phylum Cnidaria; class Anthozoa; order Malacalcyonacea; family Plexauridae; genus Paramuricea; species Paramuricea clavata. Next base: position 2,115 of record CACRXK020016032.1, on the reverse strand, counting down.
AAATTAAGAAATAATATGTAGCTAAATAAGAAATAAATCGTCATATAGCCCACCTCATAAACTAACCATATTTATTCCTTGTATAAACTAAAGTACAAGAAACATTGTACCATTTTAATTAATACTCGTAAAATACGTAATTAGTCTTTCTTTTTTCCTACAAAGGGTTTGAAGAATCCACCAAGAGAAAATCGATGTTACATAAATTGCTTACTGCAGTGTCTAGCATCATGTATTTCTCTGGACTCTCCAGGCGGTGATGACTTTACGTGGTTGTTGTACTATTTAACACGAACTCATATCCACGTGAAACAAGACGAAATATCGCTGAAAATGTCGAACCTTGCTTCCCAAATTATCACTTCAAACGATCAAGACGACCCAGGCGACTTCTTTTACAGTCTTCTTCGATACATGTCGTCAATTGGTCAAGACACACTCCAAAGGTATATAATATTATATAATTGAACGAAGTTATTTATACAATACAGTACGACGAGTAAGCGGAAAATGTTGATGAATCTCGAACAGTCTGTGCAAGTACAGGTAGTGACGGTAAGAGAGAAAGCTGCGGAGTGAGAGAGATACAAGATACCTGAAAAATACAAGCAGAACTATAACCTCTCTCAATCCGCATCTTTCCTTAAAATGGTCATTAACTGTCTATATATATATACCGTGACATTTGCGTGCAAAGAATCGCGCAGTTTTCATAAAAGTTTTGTTTAAAAACTACCATCTTGAATGTAATTGTGTAAAAAGTTTCAAAATGCAATTTATCTTTCAGTTAGAATAACTAACATTTCCTATCGTTTTCTTCACTTAAGTCTTAACTTCAATCTTCATATAATTTAGTACGTGCTATGGGATTGAAAGGGTTCAAATGGTATGTCGATCCTGTGGAAATTACAGCGAAAGTCGAGAAGTTCCAGTTACTATTTGGAATCTACCTAGTAGTCGAAGAGACCTTCAAACGGTAGAGGAAAAGCTACAGCAGTACTTTGAGCACCAGGAAAAACAACTGAACGTTGACTTTTGGTACGTATAAAAATATCAGTAAAGTTTTAAATTTAATAAAGTAACGCTAAAAGTAAAGTAAAAATAAAGTAAAATCTTATGTAAACTATCCTATCCGACATACAATTTGCCATGGTTTGCAGTTTAGAATTAAGATTGTAAGAATCGATGCGAACTTTGTATATAGTGTGGACTTTTTTATGCGATTCCACAGTTAGGTGATTTCCGTACCTTAAATTGATAATTGAATTGTAGACTGGACATCGCGTCTTATCGTAAAGTTTTGTTTTGTTTGAATAAATCAATCTACAATTCAATTATCAAGGTATTATGCGGAAATCACAAACGTATCACAGGGGGAGGCCACCTCATGATGCAAAGAGATTATATATTGAGTAATATTATTGTTAAATTATTAGATAGGACTAGAATATAGATGTGCTTAATTTGTGGCACACCACATTTGATACTTTGTAGAGATGAGGAAACATTGATGTATTATTTAAAACATGAGCAGCAGTGTTTTATCAGACAGGTTCAAAAACGATCGATGTAGTAACTAGTAAGTTCATTGGCTAAGTAATTTTCAAGTCGAGAAAATCAAAGTTAAATTTATGTAAATCAAGGGAAATCTCTATCACATATATTATACGAGATATGACACACTTATAATTTTTCTTTGTGTTTTCCTCATGAATTATTAATGAGTTTTTGAAATATTGTACAAATTGTTTGCGGTGAAGAAAGTTAACTTTTTATTCACTTTAGTGCCAGTCCACGAATTCCACAGTCATGCTCAAGTTTAGAAAATCAAATTTCATGATTTATCAAACGCTTTAGATGAGTCTAAGAATACTCCAGCATGCAGCGGTCAATTGCTGATGCTAATATTGTTAATCAAGTGAACAAATTATAAAATTGTATTTTAAAAGCTGTTCTTTACCCCATAGTAACTGTTGTGAAAAAGAGAAAGATATTGTGGAATTACGTCAGCCAACAAAACTACCTTCAAGTCTCATCTGTAACATTCTTCCAGTGGACAAGCATGGAGCAAAACTACGAACTACAGTTAAGCTCCAAACACGCACTGGAATTCAT
>CACRXK020016030.1:0-11710 GCA_902702795.2 Paramuricea clavata | reverse complement strand
TAGAAAAAATATCATTTTATAACAATTTTATGTTACTTCAAAACATCTTTGGTTACATTCGTGCAAAGAATTACGTTAAAATCAATGTTTTCAAAAAAGGCGTACAAAAATGTAGCTAGGGTTCCTGTGTCTGTAGTATATTTATTTACTTGTATTTCACTTTTTAATGCCATAATTCCCTAAAAAGATCGGTGACCCCCGTTTTTTAACTGATAATTTATTTCTTTAATGCATTTTACATTTCATATCCGAAATTAAAAGAAAAATCATTTCTGGATCTTGAAAAAAAATGCTTTACCAATGCATGTTCTCAAAGAAAGATATGTAAAGAATTGTGGAAAAGACATTTGTGGATCAGAATTGTACACGTTACAGTAGTTTCATTTCGCTCAAAACACAATATTTTTCAAAAATAATTACAAGATAAGTTTACTAAAGCAAAATCCGCGCTAAAAACGTCAATAAATATCGGGCTGTTGTGATTTTGCTGTTACTCGTAATGAGCGTCAAGATGGCGCCATGTTGGGGATAAAGGTGGTATATTGTGATTGCCATATCTTCTTGACGAGTTCGGTAATCCCGACTTTTTTGTGTGATTTTACTTTAAATATATCATAAACTCCATGCCTGGGAAGTTTCAGCACATTCTCATTTCGGGAACAATTACTGCGGAATTATCTTAAAACCCATTTAAAATACTCATTAAAAATTCATAAACCTTGTGGCAAATCATGTCAGCCATAACATATCACGTGGAGTAACTTTGTATCTGATAAAACTAATCCTAATTAGTATGATTATATAATGGTTCATCCTAATTAGTATTCTTTTGTAGTCGTATTTTAAGCCATTTAAAGCACAGCTTGTAGTCGTGTTTTATCAGAATAAAACGCTCGGCTGCGCCTCGCGTTTTATATCTGATAAAACATTCCTACGCGTGCTTTAAACTTAGTACTTAAATGTTACTCATGAAATAAGTTAATGATAAAAAGACATCATTCACTTTTGTTCATAATTTAATCAATGTACATTTATTGAGGTAAACAGTTCTGATCTGATATAAAATTTATCACAAACTAAACTTTTAAGATTTCAACATTTAAGAGTTCTCCTGGTGAATTGCAATCAGTAATGTCTAAGTTAAATTTTGACATTGCCTTTGGAAATGCATGAAAAGTAACTTATAATATAAGGCTGTTTTGCATATTAAAAGTTTTATTCTAAATATTCAATGTCGCTGGGCAATCAAATTCTAATGTTCCAAAGAAACGTGGCGTGTTTTTTATAAATATGCTTCGTTTAACCAAGGACCAAACAGTTTAGATTTGTTTAGAATATGCAAGGGTGAATAATGCTTGTGAGGTTATACGGCGTTGGGCAGGTCGCTGAGGCAATCTTCCTGCTCGAGTGAGCGAACAATTATGAAAACGTTTCAAACGTTTGTGCGAGAGGTATTTATTGATAAGTAAATATTTGTCTCTGAAAAACGAATGTGTACTTTCTGACTGAAGTGCGTCTAAACACATGTTATTGCTGTTCTAATATTTAATAGGCCGTCTTTGGCTAATTTCCGACAGTTACTTACTTAAGTTTGTTACTTACTATCTTTGTTATTGCATGAAAATGCAGACGGCATAAATTTAAGTTGGATATTATTGAATGTAATGCACTTTGTTAAAGCCTGGTTCACATATACCTGTGGTATGTCGGCGAGCTGAGCTATTGTCGTCAGCAGTTCAACCAAATAATTCACAAAAGAATGTATGTATCAACAGCTGTAAACAATGATAGCGCAGGTATATACCGCAGGCATATATGTGAACCAGACTTAGCCTTAAAGTGTAATGGCTCTTTTAGTTTTGAAGTTACACCAAATAGCCACCCGATATACTACTAAAACAATTCAGTTTTCTTCATAGATCATAATTTCAGGTTTGAAATAATCCATTGTCATCGCCAACAATACGTACACAAAACGATTTGATTCGTCTCCGTGCAAAGCTGCAAAGAACTGGTAAACACCTACCTAAAATGATCATGTTTTGTGATTGGCTTTCAGAAACAAAAATGATCATTGTTCGCGACTCGTTCTTTAGAAAGACGATTTCTATAGTTTTATTGTCTTTCATTGTAAAAATCAACCAGCCACGAGCCTGGATAGTATAGGTAGATGATGACCCAATAATCATGACATACCTTTGTTCGATCTTGCTTTCTTTCCATTCCTGTGATTTTATCTTTCATTTCTTTCAATTCCACTTTTATCTCATCCGGTACATTTTTATAAACTACGATTAGTACAGGAAATGTAAATAAATATCCTCCCAAAGTTGACATACAGAAGATTTATTTTTATCGCTATGTAAGTCTGAAACGGACCAATCATATCTTACCTTTATTTTTTCTTGTTTTCTTTCCATTCCAGTGATTTTATTTTCATTTCGTCCAATTCCACTTTCATCTGTGCTTGGGAATGTTTGATTTCGTCATTATTTTTCTGAATTGTAAAATTTAACTATTGGTAAATGTGTTGCAGTATTGCTGTTAACCAATTATACCTATCGTCATGCAAATCCATTGGCAACCGAAAAGTCTTGTTTTACCTTCATTTCATCTTGTTTTCTTTCTATTTCTTCGTTTTGAACTTTCATCTCAGATTGGGATTTCTGAATTATATTCTATATTATTTCAAACATGATACTGTATACATTTTGACAAACTATATAATTAGTATATATAAATACATATATCTTGCAAAATGTTTTCCCTGAGTAGATCTACAAAACTATTATTTTGGTTGCCATGCAAACCTCCAAAGTATAAATAAACAATGTTTATTTTACCTTTATGTCATCTTGTTTGATTTCCATTTCATCGATTTTGACTTTCATTTCAGCTTGTGATTCCTGAATTATAGTATTAGTGTTAAAAATGATCCCAAAGATGGCGCTTTATACATTTTGACAAACTATGGTTAATATATTAACAATAAACAGATATCTTGTAAAATTTCTCATCGACAGTAGATCTACAAATAGTTATCCTGATCAACTGCTTCAAAACCTGCTAGGGACTAAGAAAATCTTGTCTCACCGTTACTACGTTTCTTTTCATTTTTACCTTTATTTCTTCTTGACGTACCTTAATATCTTTGCAGTCGTGGCACTGGCGGAGTTCTCTCTCATGGATTTCTTTATCGCTTTTATTGACCACCATCCCACATCCTTCATTTCCACAAATAACAGGCGCAAAACCACATCGCTCAACATGATTCTGTAAATTTCCAAGCTGGACGTAGCCCGGACATCCACGATCATTGTAATCACACTTGATTTTCAGCTCTGTTAAGGTATTTTTCAAAAATCTCGGTGGATCTTTGAGGGTTTCTGGAGTCAGGTGTTCTCTCATTCAGGACATGTGTCGGAATTACGAAGATGTTGAGATATACAAGAAAGACAGAATGGATGTTCTTTATTCTGGCAAGTTCGTGGATTTTTGAGCACCCCTTGACAAATAGAGCAGAAAAGATCTTCTCTGACTCGACCTTCAAAACGTCTGTCATCGTAACCTTGCTCATCGTTTTCCATTCTACACGCCATTGATGAACGCTTGAAAAGAAATTAGTAAACAATTGTTAAATTCTAGATACGGTGGAACACTTGTTAATGTTAACAAAACCTTCTTACCTTTTGAAAGCCACTCAATCGAAACGGAAACCTTCTGAAAAACTATGACCAGAAGAGGGGGCATAAATTATCGGAGCTAGTATCACCTAAACAAGTACTAAGGTCACGAGTCGTTACAGTTCTGTGTACAGTAGAAGAGGGATTAAATAATTTGTGCAATATGAAATAAGATCTTTCCCCATTGGAAGCTTTATAAATTTCGCGGAAAAATTCTGTTTATTTAGAAGTTTATTCACATGTGCATATATATGCCCATGGAGGTATGCTTTTTATTTTGGTGGGAAATTGATAATTTCTGCAATGTTGAGGTGAAATGCGCCAGTATTTTTGACCAGGATTGTAGCTTCGCCTCTGGTTAGAACATGTACAGATTAAGTAATATGTATAAATATGGAAAGTCAAAACTATTTACCTAATGATAGAATCCAGTAACTATCTCTTAACAATTACTTTCTCAGAGATGTCAAAAACCTTTCTCCAAACATATATATACCTGCAAATAACAACGAATAAAATCATCAGGATAGAATATTAGCATAAGATTATTGTGATATAGAATGAATTTTTTTATATTCTTTTTTATACCTATCACAAAAAGTCTTCCTACGTCATACATGTGATACATGTATGTTTTTGCTCTACAAAAATCCTAGAAATCCTATACATTTTCTTATCAAATGTCTATAAATGTATTTATTTATTTATTTCATTTTATTTATTTATTTTTTGTATAAACATATTTATTAAAATTGCGTTTGCCCAAGAGCAATAGCTCATCTAGGGGGCTCACGCGACATTTACATTAATTTTGTGAGAGTTAAGACTCCATAAAGCACACAACAAAAGGCAAAAGCGATAATTGGTAGGTTGAACTAAGAAAAACGTTCAGTTTGCTTTATATAGTAGTGGACAGATTTAAAAATATTTTGGTTCTCGGAAATATTCAATCTAGTAGAACCGTAGATAGAAGAATATTTACTCGTTGCAAATCTGACAATAGATACCAATTATCACCAAACACTTGTGCAGCACTCGAGTGTAAGTTGTGTCTAAGAGCAGCATAACGGGGACATCTTAACAAATAATGGGCAACTGTTTCATGCTCCGTGTTACAAATGCACATAGGCGACAGGATACAATTTATTTTGAACAAATAATAATTTAAACCACAGCATCCCAAACGCAAACGAGTATGCAAGATTGAAGAAAACCTATCATTCGCAAAATCATATAACTTATTATATGTTTGAATATCAAAATATTGGCATAACGAGCGTTTAAAAACTTTAACAGAGGATAAATCACGATCTCTAAGCTCGAGATTGTTCCACATAAACGTAGCCGAAGGAAAAAATGACTTTTTAAATCTTTCAGTCCTTGACATATACAAGGTAAAATTTGCAGAGTTTCTCGGAAAAAGGGCCGACCTTTGTTGCACCGTTTGGGGTAACAAGTCTGATAAAAAGCTTGGTGTAAGATTATTAACAATTTAATAATATAAAACAAGCTTATGCATAGAACGCCTGGTACTCATATCTTCCCATGCTAATTCATCCGACAATCTGGATCTACTAGTTCCCCTCATAGCACCCGTGACCACTCTTGCTGATTCATATTGAACTGATTCAATGAGATCACAATGCACTCACTCAAGGAGCAATTATCCCAAATCACATCAGCATATTCTAAAGCGGGTCTTATAAGTGCCTTGTACAATTGATTTAAAGCTTCTCTATTGATTCTAAATTTCAAACCTTTAAAATAATTTAATCTTTTTGACGCTCTTTCATAAATATTAAACACATGAGCTCTCCATGAAAGATCAGACGAAAGTGTGACCCCTAGATGCTTATGATTACTAACAGATTCAATGGCTTTATTGTCATATTTTAGCTGAGGATGTAAAGGTTTTTGACATTTTACAGAGAATATCATAGATTTAGTTCTATCTGGATTAATAGTTACAAGCCATTTCTTCGTCCATATATTTATAAGCTCAAGATCATTATTTAGCTTTGCTGAAGTCAAAGCAGGATCGTCCACTATTTCAAGTAGGGAAGTATCATCGGCATAAAGAAAAGAATTAGATTGAAGATTTGTAGTAATGTCATTAATATAAATCAAGAAAAGCAAAGGTCCTAGTACAGAACCTTGGGGTACCTCCGCTTCAATTTGTCTCCTGCAGTCAGATGACTGACCGTCAATAATTACCCGTTGTTTTCTCCCGGTTAAATATGGTCTGAACCATTTCAATAAAGGGTCTCGCACACCAAGTCGTTCAAGCTTAACAAGGAGTCCTCTATGCCAGACCTTATCAAAAACCTTACTAATATCTAAGAAAACCATTCTCACTTCTTTACCTTGTTCTAAAGCTTCATATATTTTATGGGTTATTAATATAAGTTGATTAATAGTAGAATCCCCGGATCGAAATTCTGATTGAAATGGAGTTAGTTATTTATTTATTGGAGTCCGCTATTTAGTTATTTAATGAATTTATTGAGCAATCTACATACGTACTATATCAGGTACAAAGATAAAAACTTGACAAACGAAAGACAAAACGCACGTCACAAATTAGTAGATACACTCAAACGGAATTAGAAAAGCACAAACGGGACACTAAAAGTCCCATACGAGGTGCTCCCCGTAATTAGTTTAGATATAGTTAATTAAATATACACACACATAGATATTACTTGTGGTATTAAGTCCTATGGCAAGGACAGTCACGAGTTAATGACCACGTACAAGCAATGTCTAAGTCATAAACAATATTAATTAATGTATAGTATCTACGTGTTTAAACAAGTTTGGATTACGGAAAATGTCAGGTGAAACTTCTTGGTACACTGTGTTCCAAATGGTCTTGATTAACAAATACATGCATTCTATCTAGTCTAAAGATCGTTGGCGAGTTGAATAACATTGAATAAAGAACTGTATAGTCCAGCGCTCTACAGAGATTGGACACAAGTTGTTATATGTACGCTTCACTCTCCTCCACAGAGTCTGAATTACATAGGATTTGTAGGGATAATGTAGGGATAGTAGAGGACATTTAGTGGTGCGCGACGGGGGGTGAGATCGATGGTTGACATATCTAAACCTAAAAAACATCCTAAAAAACTTCCCATCATACCTGGCGCGTTTAACTAACAATTACGTAATTTGTTTCCCAAGTAATATTACGTAATTTTACTAAAAATTCGTAAGGCTCTGCGGAGAGTGTGTACGCTTTAAGTGCATCAGAAATTTTATTTCGATATCTAACTTACATTGTATAGAAATATAAAGGGTTATCTGGTCAAAATCTCGTTAGAGCATGCGCACTACAGTAAAAACTTGCGCATAAAGCTATTTACCTGCAAGGCAGAACCCAGATAATAATTTCCTTTCAATGTTTAATCATCAGCGAAATTACTGTCTTCTTTAGTGTCAAGGGAGATCGTAAATTTCTTGGAAAATTTATCTGTAAATAATAATGAAAAATTAACACTAAGGAACCTAAGGGACCTCCCAACCTTCAGAATCTAGTCCCATCACCCATGCTATACCTGTTGAGCTATCAAGTCTACAGAGAATGGTGATGAATTATTATCCTTTATAAGCACACGAGATTTAAACTCTCAACCTTCAGGAATCTAGTTCACTGCTCTACCTGTTGAGTTATTAAGTCTACAGAGATTGGTAATGAGTTGTTATCAAGCTAGGGGTTTCCAGTAATGTATTTCTAGTGTATCCTATATTTTACACTCGATCTAACATAATAAAATTGTATCAATTTGCCAATTTGGTCTGTTACAGGTCAGATATAAACTTTAATCGCAATGTTAATATTTTGTGGTCCATCCCCAACTGTACATGCGCATTAATTACATATTTAATAATATACATAAAGATATTACTCGACTGTCATTGGTTGATTTCAGTGCAGTTAATCCCAAACAGCAGTGCAATTTTCTGTAATCACAGTGCAATTTTCTGTAATCACAGTGCAATTTTTTGTAATCACAGTGCAATTTTCTGTAATCACAGTGCAAAAATCTGTAAAAAACTGATCTGATTGGTGGAAAAACATTGTGGTGATTAAATCAACCAATTAGTTTAAAGCATTTAGTTTAAAGAAGTAACGGTCACAGATTGCTTCAAAACAAAACAAACATGGCGCCGCGGTATACAAAGTAAAAGTTGCCTTCGCGTGGAAAATATGGCTTTTATCTTTATTTTTAAATGGAAAAGCATTTACCTTAAACAAGACTAACAAAAATTACATAGTTGAGTGGAATTTTCAAGTTGTTAGCGTTGTATAATGTGATATAAAAAAGCCAGGAAAACTTTGCCAGTGGAATGTCCGCTAAAAACGCGTAAGTTAAAACTACAATTGTCTCGAACATTTTTATGTAAATTATTAATAAGTAATAGCATGGTTTCTCCTGAAATTTGGATAAACATGCACTCGTGAGTTTTTCAAAGACCTCAAATAGCACTCGTCCTTCGGACTCGTGCTATTTTGTGGTCTTTGAAAAACTCACTCGTGCATATTATATCCAAATTGCACACGAAACCATGCTATTACCTATACTAAACAAACAAGCGTAGGCTAGGATTTGCTATGAATATGAAAGTCTACATTACTACGAATCAATATAGATCAATCAATATGTTCATTAAGATCGAATAAAGCAACATTTCTTTTCCTTTATTTCAACGCAAAACCTGAAATCATTGCTGTATATAAGTGCAGGGGTGGTAACGTTATACGTTATACATATATGGGCATGTTACATATACGGGCATGTTACATATACGGGCTATCTGAAAACATTACGTAATCCTTAATGCGCTATCCTAGATTGCTAAAATGCAGAGAGGATGCTCAAAAATGATAAATATTTACACATTGGCATTGAATAAAAGTCCAAGGATACATACAGCCCGTATATGTAACATACAGCCCGTATATATATGTAACATATGCATGGCCCGTATATGTAACATATGGCCCGTATATGTAACATATACAGCCCGCATATGTAACATATGGCCCGTATGTGTAAAATGCAGCCCGTATATGTAACATATACAGCCCGTATATATGTACAATACAGCCCGTATATGTAACATATGGCCAGTATATGTAAAATACAGCCCGTATATGTAACATACAGCCCGTATATTTAACATAAGGCCCGCGTATATGTAACATATATGGCCCGTATGTGTAAAATACAGCCCGTATACATGTAACATACAGCCGTATATGTAACACACAGCCCGTATATGTAACATACAGCCCGCATATGTAACATATGGCCCGTATGTGTAAAATGCAGCCCGTATATGTAACATATACAGCCCGTATATATGTACAATACAGCCCGTATATGTAACATATGGCCAGTATATGTAAAATACAGCCCGTATATGTAACATACAGCCCGTATATGCAACATACAGTCTGTATATGTAAAATACAGCACGTATTTGTAACATACAGCCCGTATATGTAACATACAGCCCGTATATGACATATACAGCCCGCATATGTAACATATGGCCCGTATATATATGTAACATACAGCCCGTATATGTAAAATACAGCCCGTATATGTAAAATACAGCCCGTATATGTAACATATGGCCCGTATATGTAACATAAGGCCCGTATATGTATACAATATAGCCCGTATATGTAACATACAGCCCGTATATGTAACATACAGCCCGTATATGACATATATGCAGCCCGCATATGTAACATATGGCCCGTATATATGTGTAAAATGCAGCCCGTATATGTAACATACAGCCCGTATATGTAACATATACAGCCCGTATATGTAAAATACTGCCCGTATATGTAAAATACAGCCCGTATATGTAACATATGGCCCGTATATGTAACATATGGCCCGTATATGTAAAATACAGCCCGTATATGTAACATACAGCCCGTATAATATAAAATACAGCCCGTATATGTAACATATGGCCCGTATATGTAAGATTTGGCCCGTATATATATGTAAAATACAGCCCGTATATGTAAAATGCAGCCCGTATATGTAAAATACAGCCCGTATATGTAACATACAGCCCGTGCATGTAAAATACAGCCCGTATATGTAACATACAGCCCGTATATGTAAAACACAGCCCGTATATGTAACATATGGCCAGTATATATAAAATACAGCCCGTAACATATGGCCCGTATATGTAACATAAGGCCCGTATATGTATACAATATAGCCCGTATATGTAACGTACAGCCCGTATATGTAACATACAGCCCGTATAATATAAAATAGAGCCCGTATATGTAACATATGGCCCGTATATGTAAGATTTGGCCCGTATATATATGTAAAATGCAGCCCGTATATGTAAAATACAGCCCGTATATGTAACATACAGCCCGTGCATGTAAAATACAGCCCGTATATGTAACATATGGCCCGTATATGTAAAATACAGCCCGTATATGTAACATACAGCCCGTATATGTAAAACACAGCCCGTATATGTAACATATGGCCAGTATATGTAACATATAGCCCGTAACAATACAGCCAGTATATGTAACATACAGCCCGAATATATGTAAAATGCAGCTCGTATATGTGACATAGGCCTATGGCCCGTATATGTAACATGCATATGGCCCGTATACATGTATATAACATACGGCCCGTATATGTAACATATGGCCCGTATATGTAAAATACAGCCCGTATATGTAAAATACAGCCCGTATATGTAACGTATACCGCCCGTATATGTAACATATGGCCCGTATATGTAACATATGGGTCGTATGTGTGAAATACAGCCCGTATATGTAAAATACAGCCCGTATATGTAACATATGGCCCGTATATGAAACATATGGCCCGTATAATAGGTGTGTTGCAAAACACACAAAAATGTGTTATATAGCACGTTAAGAGGCAGTCCGTGTAAAAACCGACCACTCGAATTTCTTAAGATTACAGATTTCCTTCAAACTTTCTGTGTGGAAGAAGTCATTCATAAAATGAACAAAAAACGTTGACTTTGAAATTGTAGTCAGTTTTAAAAATTTTTTCGCAATTATTTTCGAACGCTTTCGAAAATAAGTTAAAACGTTAATTACGCAAGTGATATTTGAGCTTTTTTATATCTCACAGTTCATCTCGCGCTTTTATTCTAACTTCTTGAAACTTACATATTTTATTATTTCCTGCCTAGGCATAAACCTAAACTAAAAATTATGCTGATCACTTGAAGCAAACAAAATATGGGGTATTTTTAAAAACGTCTTTCAGACAGCGGATTAAATATTCGTGTTAGTATGCTGGCGGTAAATTATTTTTCTCAAAAGTGCAACGGTATCAGGTATCCAATCTATTGCAGCTACTGAGTATTATGACACATCTACTAGAATAAATAATAAAATCTTTGGGCGGTGTGTTTTTCGCCTGACAAGCGCGTCATGAATATAGTGAATTTTCGCTAATTCCTCTAATTATATGCTATAATTTCTTTTTGTATTTACTTAAATTTTTCGCGTTAAAAACATACAAAACTGTTTACTATCTTTCAAACATGGCTGTTTTTTGGATAGAGACTAAGTTATAAATATGTCAGCATTTATGCTAGCTTTATAACATAGAGCAAAAGTCTTGACGCATGTGCCGACTGAAATTGACATGCACGCGTTGCTAATTTTATCCGCCGGTATTATCTTTTTATTATTTATCAGTGTATGAAAGCACTGTAAACATACTGATCTTGGTAACTGAAACTATATGCACCGATTTCCTCCGAATGTACACATCTATCACAAGAGAATATTAGAAGAAAGTATATTATACAATTTATTAGAGAGTAATGTTTTTCGCGTGAAAAGCGGTTCATACACAGCAAAAAATCATTTTCTTATTTTAAGAAAAAAAAAACTTGTTTTAAGAAAATTTTCTTGAAATAAGAAAATATTTTCTTGGGAGAATAACAAGAAAATTTTCTTAATAAGAAAATTT